>JABASF010001208.1:0-25033 GCA_019776145.1 Harlomillsia oculata | reverse complement strand
TTGATATTAAGTGGTACCTTTGTGACATTGGCTTCATTCAATGAAACGGACTTTGTGTACATGAAATCGACAAGAATTTCTAGAATATCTGCATTGATTAGCTTGACATTAGCCACAGAGTCAATGCGGAGTTTGGTTGTAAAATATGCCCGGAAATATTCAGATTCTGCACAGACAACAACACGATGAAACCGGAATTCTTTTCCATCTCTCGATTTGATTGTAGCATCGCAAAGTTCTCCGGTCAAGTACATTTGATAAAAAAATTTGTACAATGTTTCTATGTGAGTTTCTTTGCCGGGAGCTTTACAGGCAATAGGACAATCCTGAGAACATCGCCGGCGATTCTGAAGCCAAATTGCAATCATTAATACACATTGCATAACCATCTTTTGACATTATTAATCATTCATAACCGCATAAACCATAATCGTCTAAACATCGAAACTACCCATCATTACATTTATAGGTAAATAGGAGTTCGAAGACGTCTCTGCCGGTTTTTCTTCAGGCAATATCGTGATGAACTGAAATGGACACCCGGCCGTAGCCTTTTTGACCTTGCGAGGAACTTTGACTACGACATTGTTGTTGTTGTTATTGTTATTATCCGTGTTCGCCATTACCACCACGGATGAGGACCGCCACTGCTGATGTTTGCAGTGGTTTATATCTACATTTACCTAAACTACAACTACAAACTACACTATACACTACAATACATACTATTTTGTCAATAATCAGTATATCATTATTGGATCTCCACTTTTTAGCCATGGTCATTTTCACCATGACATCAAAATTGCATTTTTTGTCGCCTTTTCCCTGTCCAAAGTATATTTGGTAAGGACCTCTATAAGTATGACGATAGAACCGCCGACGCTGAATGACTGAAAAAGGCACACCAAATGCGAATGACGGAATTTCATCAAAAATACAGTTTGCTATTGTTGCATGTCAACTAATGCAAACTGCAGTACAAATAGTTCCTAAAGTAAAGTTGTAAGTTCCTACTGTCCTAGATTCATGCACGTTCGTATCGCATAGCAAAATTCCAAGAATTGCTAAGCATGAGTCATAAACAGGTCTGCCGAGTCTGCCCTTCACAAAGGTTATCCAACTCAACTCCTGCATTCATCGTTTCTCATATCAAAGCTCATGTGCAAAATAAAGAATCGCGAATTCAATCCGACTTTTGCATTACATTTTAAGTTCTTTTTCTTTCGTCCATGCTTTTCATTCTACCATGTAAATGATAGTAATAAATTCAGTACTCTATAAAAATTAATGCGCACATCATCGCTGACATATCAATCATTCATCGTTTGGTCAGTTCATAGTACATTATATCAATGCATTGAACATCTCTTCTGTGGGCTATTGTTATATTGTACTGTTGCACACGTACGCGTACGTACAAGTACAGAGAAGGTGTGTAAAGAGTGCAAAAGTGCAATTTAGAAATGTAATTCTGCGAATTCAACCGGGGACACGCATTTTCCCTTTAGTTGAGTGCACCTCATCCTTGTGCACCTTTTCCATTCATTCTTCCTTTGGATTGGACTATCACTTGTTGTTACGTCAATGCCATACAGTAAAGTAAATGCCAATGCCATACAGTAACGTGCTCAAAGAGTTGAACAGTTGAGCACTTGTTTGTCTGTGTTCCGTCCCATGTGTTTGTATGTGGAAGAGCCAAACGTTTTGCATGTGGAAGTCCTGGACGGAAAACGTTTGACGTGAGCTCAAAGCAAAGGGCTGGCAAAATCCTCGTTATCGGTATTACTCATTGCTCCTCGTCGGTTCGTACGGATCGGTCGAAGGAGTCGTGAGTGTGGTTTAATTTTTAAATAGTTATAATAATTTTTATTTAGAATAAATTAAAATTGTCAATCATTACGATTAAGCGTATCAGAAAATCAGAATTATTATTATATTATAAGAGAAGATTTCGTATTGATAGTGTTATTGATAGTTGATTTGATTGAATTGATTCGTGAAAGTTTGACATTCAAGTTTGACATTCTAATCAATAATCATTCTATGCAGAATGGAATGTCCTGGAGAAGAAATTGAGAGACATCGGGAAGCCATTGTGAAGAGGATGACACTTCGGTTTGCGGGGTCAATGTTGAAGCTGAGGTTGGAGAGACCAAAGTACAGGAGCGGGTTGTTGGTTTTTGCGTGTTGTTTCTTATTGGGAGCATCGGCTCTGGACACTGCCGACATGTCTTCTCTCGGGAACAAGAACGGTATTTCGGTGAGTCACATATCACATTGTCATTATGTTTCAAAGATTAACAAAATATAGTATCAGGGTGCTTCGACAACAAAGCGAGCCGTGTAACCAAATGGTAGGTCATTATTTGGTTACGAAAGTGACGAAAAACACAAATTCGTAACGGGTGAGGAAATAACTCGGCTTTTGTAAAACTAACAAACTTTTGCAATAATTGGTATTGGTACCCAGATCTGGGTACCAGAGCAAAAGCCATACATTCCTGTGTTGCAAAAAAGTACGGGTAGTATGCGGTTGCCACTGGTTAACAGTTTTTCCTCCGCTTTTGTACCAATTATTTTGCAAAGCTTTGTTATTTTCGAAAAAGGGCTATTATTTGTTATTTCCCCACCCCTGTTACACGGCTCTTGTTCATTGTTCTTGTCAAAGCACCCTGGTATAAGTATATGGTGTATTATGAGAATTATGACGTTTGTAATGATAATGAGACAAAAAGAAATGCTTGAATCTGGAATCTTGTTTCTTGAAACCTTTTCGAATGATTTGATTATTAATTGATTGATTAAGATAGAGATAAGAGTATTGAAATGACTTTGTTAATGATTACAGATGCGAATTGCTCTAAATGCGGAATCAGGAGGACGACCTTGGGGTTTTGAATTGACACAAACTCGAAATATAGCTGGAAGTAGCATAAGCTGGGGTCCTGTCGAATCATTGAGCTTTGACCATCTTGAGAATTTTATACGAGAACCGGATCTAACTGAAGCAATTCCTGTGATTTTGAAAAACGATTCTCAGTGGTTGACTCCAATTTGGGACTTCTGTACCAAAGCTTCCATTTTTGTCTTTAGTTCCGCAATGCTATGGGCGCAGTGCGTTAATGACAAATCAGTACTGTCATATGTACAGCAGTTCCGTGACCTGTGCGACAATTTCGAAAACTCTTTGCTTCATATCACAAAATATCAAAGCGATATAAGCCGAAGAGTGCTGAAGTTTTTCAAGGGAATTTTTATTACAAGAGAAACAAATCCTATTTGTTTGAAAATAGTAAGTGTGGACACTTCAAGTACTGGACACAATCCGAGCGATATTACTGCGGAAGAGTTTAGCAGTTTAACTGCGAATAATCAATCCTGTTCAAGTTCAAGTGTGAACCCGAATCCAAGTGAGAATCAAAACATAAATACTACAAGCAATAGTTCAAGTTCTACAAGTAATCTTCAATCAGGAGGAAACGCGCATTCTTGTTCATGTCCCAGGATGAATCAAGACATTGTTTCCGGTACCGGTGTTAACCGCAGCGGCGAAGGCGGCGAAGAGGACGTTGTCAATGAAAATGTTGGAGAAAGTGTGGACGACATTTTCGACCACTTCATGAACAACTTCGACATGCAACCTGAAGAAGTCGTGGGCCTTGCTGAAGGACTGTTCGGTGTAGGCGGACCCTTGGAACATGTTGACAATGACACCGACGACCACCGTGTCCCCACAAACGGAGACCCCCTTCCGGACCTAAGTGTGTCTGTAAGAGACCTAAATGAACTACTGGACAATTGGGGCCGTAATGGTAATGGCTATGGCTTCCCTGATGATGATTCCATCGTGGACGTCGGCATTGACCTCCCGTTTCGTGACAGGGGCCCTGTATTTCAAAACGAGGACGAACTGATCCGTAATTGCACATTCCACTTTCTATTGTTTCCGAATTGAATTAAATGGTATTATGGAAAGGATTAATATCTAAATGTTTTTATGGCAGTTTATCAATAAATATTTTTTTAATTAATTTAATAGGCGCACAACAATTCCAAGAGATGGACGACCAGGTCCTTTTAAATGGAAACTTCCGTCCTGAAACTCCTGAAGAAGATAGGAACCGGGACGGCGATTCATCACCACTGCCGAAAAGACCCCGATTTACCTAACAATTTGGTGCTCTGCCTGCTATAACTGGCGATTTACTTCTTAATGTTTATAACCAGTGGCAGTGTAGTTAATTTAATCAAGTCATTGTTTACAACAGACGAATGTCTTTGTAAAGTAAGTAGTGAGTAGCTGCATATACTTTACTTATTTTTATTTATACTTGTTTGACAATTTGTCACTACTAATTAAGGTGTACGTTTATCAATAACGTTCATGTTGGGTAACATTTTACGTTACCAGACAGAAAGGTCATTTCTGGAAAGTGATGTTTGTAAGCATCGAAAATTGCAAGGTTAGGTCTATGATACTCCCTTGTTTTTTGTATATAGTCTATTCGTCGATATTTTTTGTACATAAATAATATCAATTACATATTGCATCATAAACTGATGTCAAATGAAAGCAATATTATAAAACCAAATAAAAAAAATCATGCATTAATTTTATTGTTATTCTTGTAATGTTTATTTGACGATTTTCACAGCTTTAAGATATTGTTTTGATCCGGGGAATGGAGTTAATTATTATTTTCTGGCATTGGACTTTCACACATGACTCTGTGTCGTGCAAAGCCACAACTTACACTGACCCAATCCCTCAAAGAATGACGAAGGTACATGCAGTTGTACGCACGGGACAAAGTTGGTTGGTTCGGTCCCCACCGAATGAAGACAAATTCATCATTAGTTTTCATCCATTGCCATGTTCCTTCGTGCATGAGATCGCTACCGCCCAACCAAGGGTCGTAATCTATGTTTAATGTCAATAAAATGAATTAATTAATTAATATGTCTTCAGGTGTATTTTTACTTGAATTGATAGACTCGTATTTTAAACTGGCTGACCTCTTGGCATATAAAACCCAGCCCAGTCCATTTGGTTCAAGGTGTACATCGCTGCCATCGTAAGATTGGTGAAACTGTGGCAAAAGTCCAGAGCTTCTCCAAATGTCACGGACTGAAATTAAATCAACTTAAAAATTACATTACATTCCCTTTAAAGTTCACGAATAAATATCTGAAAGTTTACCTGCATTGTTTCGTCAACCCAGAACTCAAACCCGTCATAACCACCAATGGATGTTAGTGCTCGTCCATGGTCATTATAGATTTTCCGTTGTTTGGAATAGTCAATGTTTTCGTTACCTAAAGTTTAGAGTCAAAAATTAGAATTTTTCACTATAATTATCAGTAGTAACTCAAGCGTGAGATTCATTATTTGTATAATAGGTATTCGTTGGAACTTTGGAACGTCGGAGAAGGAATGCCATTTGATGTCACGAACACAACAATACAGAGTGTCACCGCAATTACTCCTAAAGTCTTCATTTTTTGAACCTTTTCAGACGAATAAAGATTAAATGCAGTAGTTTTCAGATTCTACCGAACTTCCATCCAACTAATGCAAAATGCAAATAAATGAATAAATAATTCACGATCAGTCTAACCCTAATTCTTGTTTTATGATATGGAACAAAGACGTGTACAATGGGAATTTTTCTGATAAAACAGGATGAAACTGTCAAATTGTAATTGATGTTCTCAAGTTAGATAATGAAGCTTTCATGAGATTTACGTACATTTACATTATTAGCATCTAACTAATCTAACATAGCAGCAGATAATGACAAGACAAAATATAATTATACATAAAATATAACGATAATGTAAACCTGGACAGGACATGGCCACTGGCCAACAGAAACAATTTGGACAACATGCCACCGCAAACCTATTGTAGTTTAAAATCTCTAAATACTAAATAAAGTGTATATTTATGTAGCGACACGTTGAACTTTCAGTAATTTATTATTGTAGAAACTGCGTGTTTTACGTACATTTTACAGTATTTTCATCAATTTTATTAAGTGAGTACATTATCCAGTAAATCCTTGGAAGATCCTTGTAAACTCATACTGTTCCTGTGGTACTCCGCTGCAAGTCGGCGACACGATATTATCACAACCGCCATTATCTCTTTCCACTGACCAGAATGCGAGCAACCCAATTTTATTTTCATTGGCCCATTGAACCAACTTTCTTCCATGAGCGATTTCAAATCTTTTCCCATTGAAATTCCTACCAATCATCGGGGTTACGCCTAACATTTTCTTAATCTCAGCATCGGATTTCTCTGGCCAGATTTCTTTCATTTGTCTCATGGTTGAGACGGCAGCTCCAATAACTGCGTCTCCCCAATCAGGACTGATAGCTCCGAATTCCATTGTCATTGCATTGACAACGTCAACTCTGACACCATTCTGTTTAGCATTGACAAGCACGTCGACACCAAGTGCTGGAGTAAGTCCATAATCTTCTCCTTGAATCATGAGAGTATAAGTCACAGTGGTGTTGGGGCGTTCCTGCTGTAAACGAGCCAGTGCTCCATTCACAAGGTTATTGTTGATCGGTGCTTCCACATCGACATCAAGGTGATTTGTCCCAACAGTGTCCAATGCCAATTTGTAAGCTCCGACAAGCGCGTCGACAGTTCCACAAAGATGTTCCAAATAAGGCCCTAAAGCTCCTCCAGTTGCAATAATGAATTCTCCTCCTTGTGCCTTGACTTCACGAATTGGATCAAGAATCAATGGGTCGTCAAGGTCATACTGACCACCCCACATTGGTCGACACCCATAGATCCCGCCGAGAACGAATGCCAAATGAAATGCTTTCTGGTTGGTTCTGGCAACGATTTGCCTCAAGTCTGTTCGCCCATTCAGAAATGTGTCGTAGTAAGGTGCGAACGGTGGACCTTTGATATTTAAAAAATGAATTTATATTGGTGTTTTAATCTTTAGTGTTATTAGTAGACAGAGTTCAAAGGTGGAATTGACAATTCGAAAATTGTGAAACTAACCTGCGCTCAATGTCGATTGAACCAAAATGCTGAACAAAAATAGTCCTTTCATGTTTTCGAGGATGTTATGTATAGTTATATTCAATTCACGGCGCAAAAACTGCTTCTTTCCTACCTGACGTTTTTTTGCAGATTTCCGCAGCTAAAGTGGGTTGCAGGATGCAATGACAATGCCATAATACTTGTACCAACTTCAAATATTTGGCTATACTGTGATTAGCATTGCTCAGCTTTGAGTCAACAGTCAAGTGTACGCTTTAAGCTTTCAGCTCTTAATCTTCCCGTTATGTGATACAATTGATAACCTCAATTTTGATGCAGTAGGCGTACAATAAAAAATAACCAGTAATGCACAAATAGAGGGGCATTGTGAACTCTCAATGCGTGTTAAGAAAGAGGGAAGAACGACACAAAATGAGAACGAATGACGAGTGCATGGAAAAAACAATGAGAGTGAAAAGAGTGAAAACTCTTTTCCATGTCTAGTCGTATTGGTCGATGCCGTCGATGGAGCTGAGCCGAGGTTGTGAATGCAAACGAACGGAAAGAAGCTCCGCTAAGTACCAATGCATGGACGTGGATTTTATGTAGGTAGGGAAGACATGGAGCGAACTCGGGAAAACCATACGGGAGCATTTCGGGCAAACTCCTGGGACAGAATGGGGCACACAGCCCCGCGGAATACCCAAGGGAAGCAGTCCGACCAGGCAAGAATGCGGGTACATTCCAGCAACAGGTTTTTAGCTAAGCGGACATCGTACGAGACAAAGAGCTACCCGGGCATTTTCGGAGAGCGGGCTTATTCTTGGCTCAGTTCGTTGCGTCCCCTCGCGCTTTCCCTTTTCTGCACTTCTTTCGTTCTCTGCAACTTTCCACATCTGCTCTGCCCTCCTCTGTGCTCAGCCCATCTGGCACGTGCCCGCATCTGTCCTACCTTATTATAACATTCAGTATATCGTCTATAGACTTATAACACAAAATCCGTAGACTACACGTTCAGTAAGTAAAACATCTTTCGGTCCTGTACGTACTGTTCGTATACTGTTCTTTAGTTGAATGAACTGGAAGCTGATATGAAATACAAACTTTTCTAGTAAATATGAGGATTTAACAAAAATACCATTCAGGTACGAATAATGTAAATAATAAAGGAGTAACAACAGACAATGACTATGTACTACCTACCTAATAGTAAACAAATGCTGGAATGCGCAGTTTATGCGTGTGTGTCATGTCAAATCTCATAAAATGCAACAGAGAGAAGAGATAGGGTAGGGTAGAACAGTCGAAGGTAGAACGGTGGAAGAAGATATAAGAAGGAGAAGGAGATTGAGAGTTCGTTCAGTCGGAATTGAATTTGCAGTTTCGGGAGAGATAACGTTGCGTCGAGTCATTCGGACTTTCCCCGGAACACAGCCGGGAGCACTAACAAGGATGTTTACCCATTCTGTGTAAATTCGGCAAGTGGATGCACATCTAACCGGGGATTGAACGAGGACACGAGGTTCCCTTCCTGCCTCTCTTGTACTCATGTTGATAGACTGGGTTGGAATTGGAACGTTGGAAGCTCAGGAAAACGGGGGAAAATGGAACATCATGGTCATGATCATCTAGCAAGATGAACACTTTTTCCAGAGCGAACAGCTGCTTCAGGAATCAAACATTTCAAATGCCTATACAAGGAGTTCGGTTTTTTCGCGTGCTGTGTGTATAAAGTCGACACGATTACATTAGTTTTCAACTTTAATTCGACAAGTTACATAACTAATCATGCTTTATGCTATAATTATTGTTTCCACTAAAACGAACAACGAATACATAATAGATTAAACGAATCACTAAAGTACTGTATTAATTCATATTTTTGTTGTTCATGTACATGCGATCTCGTGCGAATGTGTCGCAACTCGCAATGTCGCAAAGATGAAATCTTGTGTCGCTTTAAAACGGCCAAAAAAATAATGACACACTAAGCAAAATTATTTACTAGCAGTAGTTCAGTGCATCTCCATTCTGCATAATATGATCTTCGCTCGGACTCGGACCTTTAAAAAATCTATTAAACATTACATTTATAAACTAGAATCGCCAAAATAACGCCTGACGTTTGAGTTAAAAAAGGGTTCAAGATTTCTGAGCAAAGAGAGTGATTCACAGTCTCGCGAAACTTACACATTCCACAGAGAGGTTCACACTTATCAGGGTTTTATACTTTGAAGAAAGCTGCTTCCTCTGATGCCCGAGCGCCAAAAATTTTGCAAAGCCAGCTTTTGCATTTTTATTTCCCTATATGACTTGCTCAGACGCAGCAGAGCAGTTGAAAAGATACGGTTGGCTTCAGATGAAATGAAAGACGGAAAAGGTTCCTGTAGTACGAAATGCTTTGTGTTATAACTTTGAGCTATGATTTTACTCATCTTTCATACAACGGAGGAAAGAATTTGTAAAAGATTATGAAACGCATCCATTTCTTCTTTCGTGGGACGGTACCCTTTAAACTCTCCATTTGACAGCTGGATGACACCAGGTTGGTAGCGAATTAAATACTCTTCGATCATTTGTTCCACTTTCTTCCTTCGATATAAGATAAAACAAACGTAACCTGCAGGTACAATGCAAAAATCAAGACGAGTTCGACTGCAGCAATATTAATGTTCGTGTAGCTAACGTCAACATCATACGAGCATTCAAGCATGTAAACAGTTAATGATCATTAATTAATGACATTAATGAGACTTACAAGTGCACAAACAACAGCTCAATAGAACAAGAATAATTGGAGGACCAGCAATGAAAGAAGCGATCTTCAGGTTCGATCTTGTTCGGGGTTGAACGTTTTTGTTCTTCACGTCCAGGTATACACATTTGAAAGTATTCCAGAACCAAGGGTTGTCGCAACTTAACCGCGTAGCCGCTTCTTCGTAACTTTCTTTGGGTTGTTCCGTTGTCGTTGGTGGTTTCGTCGAAATCGCACGAGGAGTAGTGGACGTCGTTGCCATGATTCGAAGTTGTTCATCGTACTCTGCCTTTAATTCAAAGTACGTGTGATTGCTGTAATCTCCATAATCATCATACTGTATTTCTACAGGTACGGCTCCTTGTATTGGTAGAATGATGGCAAAATAAAAAATTATGAATGCTGTTTTCCCGAGTAAATTAAAGCGTGTTGGTTTCATTCTCCCGAATATGGTTCGGCTTCGGTTCGTCGTAGTGTAAAATAGTGCACCCACGCTGTAGTACGTAAAAATACATTTTGTAGTGTAGTCAAAGTTACTCAATTTATTCAATTTATGGTCTATAGCTACCTCAATTTTCAAGGGACACTAGAAATATAAATAAATGAATGTAGGATGACTGACAATAATGACACAAATAACCTCCTGATCTGAGACAGAGCAAAATAAATCGCAAAATAATTGATGATGATTTGACCAGCTACAGGGTTGATTTTGCACAATGGGCAGACTTGAACGTTGTTAGTTGGGCTTTGCTGTTCAACATTTCTTCAAAATTATGATTTCTCCGATCATCAGCAGTTTATTAAAGTCTGCAGTGTGAGCATTGCATTACTAAAGCTCAACCATTTGAGTTTTACAGTTTTACTACTTCCGTGGAAAACCTAATTATCTAATTATCTTCAGGAAGGAAGTTACATCTGTAAAACAAAAGAAACATTCACAAATAAATGCCTTGAGGTCTACGAATTTCACTCGTTTCAAAAATTATGGTGATTCAAGATCAATTACTAAGGCATAATGTTGCCCGATATTGTATCCCGATGATGACGATTGACGTTGAAAATGACCTGTGGCTGCTGAAACGACGATTATGACATGAGTGCCAGACACACAAGAAATACTTTTCGGTACGGTACTTTTCGAAACGAAGACAAAAAATAAGGCAATAATGTGATGGTGAGTGATGCTGATGACGATATGAATAAGCCTCTTATTACAATTTCGATTTTTTGATGCAACGTTTTTTTGATACGATCGCGTGTAATAATTCGTGTTAGGAGATAATCTGTTTGGTAGAGTTAGGTAAGAATTAAATCATTCGAAATGCCATTCGCAATGCCACAGGACAAGTTTGGAAGGAAAAGTTACAGCAATTTGTTGGCAATTTAGAAATGCAACGATGATGATAATACGATTATTATTGAAAAGAATCAAAAGAATTATATCTGTGAATCTGGTTTTCTCTCTACGATTCATTTCATTCAATGTTCACTCTCGTTGTAGACTTGGAGACTTGGACTGTGGGCGAAAAAGACGAGTTCTGAGTTTTCGTCAGGCATGCGTTTTTTCATTATATATGTGCAGAAAGAACAATAATCGCTTTTCGACATTTGTGAACAAATTGGAGTAGTAGAATTAAAAAGGACACGTGCCAAATGAATTACCAGTTTCTGCATTTCCCTTCTTGCCACAAATTGATTATTTGAAGATTCATGCGATAAAAATGACAAGACATGTGGCTTCTTTTTGATTGATCAATTGTACGACCTGGTGTCATTGTCCGATTCCCCTTCCAAGGTCGACATTTTTTAACAATTCGATGAATCAGCATTATCCATTAACCACGTTGATTACGATAACTAAAATCATAATCACGAATGTATACGCACAAACTGTACGTAGACGCAAATGTTGTAACAAATAAGTTCAAAACAATAAATCGTGTTGTTCAATGTCCCAATCCTATAACGCCTATACGAGAGCAAAATTCCGAATTGCAAATTACTAATTACTAGATTGCTCAAGTTATGTATAAACAACATTCAAATGAGCAAAAATGTGAGAAAAAAGACGAAAACGAATCACATCTTGCGACAGTGTAAACAAACAACTGCGTCTTTAAAGATCATAAAGATCATTGAGTATTCTTGGAATACAACTAGAATTTTACTAACAGTTACATAAAATAAGGCAATGTACATGTTACATACAAAGTGTAATTCATTATATTATGGTGTTTGTTATGGTTATGATGAACAAACTTCATCAACTGTGAAAATGGAAAATCTAGTCCAAAGTTGATAAAACACAACTTGATGTCTAGCATTTACTTTGTTGTATAAATATAGCTAATCTTAAACTTTTTCTTGTATTTGTCAACATTTTTAAAGTAAAAATGACGGTTTTATGCTTTAAAAAAGTGTCAGTTTATAGGCAATTTACAAATGAGATTATTTTGCAAAGCATTAAAGCAAGGATTGGCACGTAAACACATGACACAATCGCCCATGCATTTTTAACCTGAGGATAAAAGTAAGTAAAGCGGTATTGCAATGCATTCGACATGTCTGAACTGAATAACTCACCGTCTGTGTTTTTAATAGGTCAGTAGTTTCCTTCACAGACTGTAATTAAATTAAGAGCATTTATTGTGGATTGGCTTCGTCTGACTAACTTTTGTTGAGATATTTAATAATGCAGTGCTTGTATCATATGGATTTTGATAAGAATCTCACTTCAGCCCACATATAACATCAGTAGTAGCCCCGTTTAGTTTCCTTAAACATCCTATTTTAATTTTTGCATTTTTCAGCAATAATTGTTAGTTACAAGAGTTACAAGTAACCATCCTGCCAACAAGTCCATTGATCAATCCCTTGTCCATTTAGATTTGTACGACCAACTCGTGAATGTAATAAGATTTAATGGTATACGCAATGCTGCATAGTTAAATAGATACACAAAACGTGTTGTATGTTGCTCACGTTAAAAGTAAAACCATTCTTTTTTGGCATGTATCTTCCTTATTTCGTTAATCTCGTAAATGTTACGAGGAGGGGAAATTATCATTTTGATCTGGTTTCGCACCTGCCGACTCTGCCGACTACTGTCTTAATGTGTCCAAATGGGAATCCTTTATTTAACTTCCTAATGTGTGTACACATCAGAACGACTTTGACCCGCCCTGTGACCTAATCAGGACGAAAATTGAGATGGTACGCAGTCACAGACATACTACACGCATATTAGATGAATTTTTAATTGATTTTCTAAATACATAAATTGTAATTATTATCTTTTACAATATGACAACAAATGCAAGTGTGTCAGAAACTAGATGATACAAATGTAATTAATCTGACTCCTTTTAAAATCGTATGAGAAATGAAAGGAGGAAATATAAAGTAAAGTATAATCGAATAGAAATTGATCCATTTAAATTGCATGGAATGTGCGAAAAATTGAGCCACTGTGCAAAGATTGGATTGATTAGGAGCGGCATCGGGAAGATGACAAGTCTTTTGTGACACTTGACGAGGTGAAATGACAATAAGAGTTGGGACAGTGGGAGCAGATCAACATTGTTCTCCTTGTGGAAGAGCGTAGGTTGTTAAAAAGTTAATGCGAAAATACATGCTACGATTGAATTTGGTTGTGCCAAGTCCCATATTTGCAAAGATTGATCTGCTGAAGAGAAAATTGAAGTGATGATGAGAATAGTCCGCTGTTTGTTATAGTGAGGAAGGATTTTTGCAAAAGATAACGACGACGAAAGACGGAAGAGACGAATGAGAAGATGCCTGACCGGTCTGTCTGGTAAAATGTTCTGTCGCATCCCGTCCTCTTGTCGACACGGATTATTTATTTTATTTCCACTCTTCCGAATGGGACAAGTGAACCAAAACACATAAGAGTTAAATGGGCAATGTGGTCGTATGAGTCGTTTAGCTTGCTATCAGCGTAGAAGAAAAGTGCAAGTGAGAGAAGTTGCTCCTGATTTCACTGACAAGTCCAAGTAACAGTATAGTCTTTAGTAGAAGTTGTTGTTTTGGTGGTTGTTGGTTCGTAATTCCCTGTCGTCGGCAACTAAGACATTTTGCCTGCATGAGAAGCAACTTACTATAACTAGCATTATTCTATAACGGCAGAATGTGTGATATGCGATATGCGAATTAGATTTTGTTGGTTAGTTAGTGCAATGCACGTTGTACGGCTTTTGGCACAGAGTCAAAGTGAAGCAAGTGAGTCTGCGTCTGCTTGCTAGTGCAAGTGAGTGAGTGAGGAAAGGATGAGATTTTTGTACAGTGAGTAAGGCCGAGGACCAGTTGCCCAGTGACCCATGTGCCTTCGGGTGTTGAGTGTGTGAGCAAATGACGATGCGTGGCAGTGCCAATGGCCACAGCCCTCAGAAGAATTCTTTTTACCTCCTTATTTGTAATTTGCAATTGTCACTCATGTGAATGCACAGAGCTGAGGGTGCGTGCCCCAGCCCAGGGACACGGACACATTCTTACAGTATAAAAGGACCGAATGTTCTCCCAAGTCTCATCAGTCTCACTTCAGTCCTCACTTGGAAAAGTTATCTCTCACTTCTGTTCGTGAAACAGTTTCAAAGCAAATTCACTATGAAGGCCCTCGCACTTCTTGTTTTGGCTGCCGTCCTCGGCGTTGTCCTTTCCTACGGTAAATTATCACGAGATTCGTTACAATTTATTACATAATTTGTCCGAATTCTTACTTGACGAGATCATCTCACTTTACCCCATTCCTTGGATTATGATTTCAGGGGATGTTGAAGAACACGAGCACCGCATCGCCAAGCGGTCTCCATACGACCCATTGTTGCCCGCTTTGTTGTTGGGCAAGAGCTTCTTGCTCGGAGCTCTCGTTGGACCAAAGGTGATCCCACGTGTCCGTTATGGCGGATGGGGTGGTGGTCACTATGCTCCACGTTACGTCTACAACGCCGGATGGGGCTGGGACGGTCGTTAAGTCTTAACTGAACTTGACAACTTCACCATGTGCACAAACAAACATCAGTAAATCTCCCCGAAATCAAAATTCTCCACTTCACATTTACCATTTGGCATTCCTTACCCGCACTCAAGTTGCACCCATCAAAATTTTCGCCCCAAAGGAAAGGAAGAGTAATCCGGTCCATCCCAATGTCAAGTCAAGACAAGTCTTTTCCAATTTTATAGTCAGTCCGCAGTACGACGAGCTTCTCAAACGGGAGAAGAGGCTATACACAAAATCATTATAAACCATTGGATTTTCCGAAACTCACAAAATTTTCTGACCATACAAGCACAATTTGCCGATCAACAATCAAAATTCAAAAGTCAAGCCAAAATCTGGTTCAAATACTCAAATTCCCCCTCAAAAAGGCCTACAATCTTTATTTTGCTCAGAAGTACAAAAGGACGCAGCGATGAAAGTCGCTTTGCCAGTGCCGTACGTGTAGCTTTTCGCACCCCAAAAGCCCTTTACCTCTACTTTTAAGTACCCTTGTGGATTTCAGCCCACAGTCAAAGTTCCCTATTACTATTTTAGTGTCAAAAGGTGGCCCTTCGTCAAAATATCCGCTCATCCTACAAAAATGCAAAAATATACAAAAGACAACCAAAAAGAAAAACTGCAGTCGCAGAGTGAATGCCAAAAAACAAAAAGAAAACATAATTTATTTTTGTACTCAAAATTTTCTGCTGCTGCCGCCTTGATTAACATTGTTTTTGTTATGTCAATGAATAATTGTTTTCATAATCTGCCGAATCAAAACATATCTGTTAAATTGGAAAAACATTATTGTCAATTCGGAATCAAAGAATAAAATTCAATAGTGGAGTCCCTTTTTATAAAAAATATGTCTCGATCTCCATTTTCCTTTTACTTAATCATTCCATATCTTTGCTATCTTATAACTCGTTGCATTTTGCATCACATTTCATAATTTATCCGTACAGTTCAGATTCATTCCCATTTTATTGACAAGCAATGACAGTTGTATGACGCAAGACGTAGTAGTCCTCCTCTGGTCATCATCTCATCTCGTATTCCATTGATTATTGCAACACAAGCACACGTAACAACAATGCGTTCGTTCCTGTTCATCCACTCAAGATGCGCCACATTCATTTGCCGCTGAATTTGCGAAAAGCGTAACGGAATAGGAATACGAATGAGTCGAAGAAATTTATGGATTTTGAATGTGCGTCGACGTGCGTTTTTCGCATGGCTCTGTGTTATTGTTTGGGCACTGGGTCAGTAAAAGTGGCTGGTCGAGTAGGTCTCCCACAATTAAATGCATTTAATTGCGGTCTGCAGTGAAACTGTGCTTGTTTGGTTGTGTAGGGAGGAAATCAAAATAAAAAAAAGTCAAACAGAATGATACTACACACACACACAACACACGCATATGCAGTCAAATACGACGGCGCCGCAAACGCAAACAAAGAATTGTATGGTAAACGAGAGGAAAAAACTTTTTGTTACTTTTGAAGAGAACTGGTTTTAAATCATTTTCTTATTGCTATATCACATTCTTCTTTGGTTACACGTCTACACATGTCATAATCTAATGCATAATGCATTACGATATGCAAGCAAGAATTTTTGCTCCTATGTAACACAATTAGAATGACAGAATGAGCCAAACGAGGCTCCTCATCAGTGCAAGTAGTAAAAGTCCTTTAGATTTTAGTATGGTTTTTTTTGCATTTTATTATTCAGTTTCACAGGTTCACAATTTTATAGAAAACGTTTTTTGTTTGGGATGTTTGGTATTAGTGTTTGGGTTTTTCTTTGTGGTTTTTGCTGCATTGGATTTGAAGTAGATACACAAACATGTTAGAATTATAGCCGGTACATCGCATAATCGTCACGGGCGACTGAGCGCATTAATACAAGAAAGGAGGCAATGACATCCTGTGTCATTCATATTGTCACTTGTCACTTGCTGACCTGCTGTGCAAATGTGTATGTGGTTAACAAGGCATTTGCTGTCAAGATTTCTGTCCCATACACTTTGTGTAGTCGAACGAGCGAGCGACTTATCTTATGTCATATGCAAGCAAAGAAAGATAAGTGCATAAGATAAGGTTACAGGAGCAAAAATCAGCAATATTAAATAAGAAAGCCAGAAAGCGTGTAAAATGTATTCCCATCCCATTCCTTTTAACTTTACAGCAAAGAAATTATTCAGTCATGTATGCAATTATTTTTGAAAATTGATTTACCAATCATTTCCCTTTTGTTTACGCATTTTGCTTTTGCTGCAGGCTTTTATTGATGTAATTTTCTTTAACATCTTTTCCTTTTGATGATTTGACTTGAGTTCTAGTCTTCTAGTTGACCCATTAGCCTCCTCGGTCTGCACCTGACGAGACAAATGTGAATTTTTCTGTGCTGAGACTTGAAACTTGAAAGACAAATCTTGTCCTGTATCGAAATGAGCAGGAAGTGAATTTGTTCAGAAGGTGGTGTACTATACAACACACGCACCCGCAGGAGACATGAAAACTTGATCAAGTTATTCGTTCAAATCTTCGATACTACTAAACACTAAACTATACTGTGCAATGTGATGTTCCCTTTCCACCAAAATCTTATATTAAACGAATTTACTAGTTGGTCCAATTGCACCCTTTTTCATTATTACAGTCATTATTACACAACAAGAGATGGGCACGTTTTTCGGCGACGACCAGGTATCCTGTCCTTTTGTCATTCTTGAGTTATTTGTCTTCGTTCCTTGAACAATATTGACATTTATGTTGCACACTAACAATGCACCATTCTGATGCATCAGGTATACACGTTACACGGTTCCACATGGTTATGGTATAATTTGCATTGCATAGTTGACTTAACATCATCCACATTTAATATGACAATTATTACAACTACCATGAAATGAAACTAAACAAAATGCAGAAATGCTGTTCTGCATATAAATGATGGTACTTAACGTTATTACAGAAATTGTTATTTGAGATCTCATTTCATTTTTGTGAACATTGTGGTCACCAACGATCGTTTGGTCATTTGAGACCACCCTTCTTGTTTTGGGGCGGTAAAAAGAAGAGATCGTCAACATTTCACAGAGTCATTTGCCATATTCTCACGCATGATAAACTATCATTTTACACAACAGCGAACGCAATAATATGACCCAGACATCCTCATTGACCCGTTTGTCACTGCGTTCGCATTTCGCATCCTTCATCTCGTTCATTATTTATTCATTAATGTTTCTATTGACTAAGTTTCCTAAGTGGATTTTGAGTAGAACAATCCCAAAAGTTTTACATGAGTTTCTTCATACTTGATCACATTGCGTGCGTGTATGTGAATATGTGTCTTAAGGAGACTTTGATGACGTTATGTTTCATGATACTGATGAAGAAGCAAGAAAAAAACAGCAGGGAATTTTGGGTGGTTGTAGCATTATTGGTGAAATGCCTTGGTCGCCACAAGGCTCCTGAATGGAAATGCACACTCGTTAAGTGGTCAAAGAAACAATTAATGTGAAAGAAAAAGCGACAAATGTTTGATGGAATGAGCCATAATGGATTATTTAATCGTTTGAAAGTGAAGTTTGCCAACATACCAAGTGACTTAAGAGCTGCAAAGTGTCAAACGCCAAAAGTGTCACGATGAGAAAGACATGCAAACATTCGTATTGTCAAAATTTCGCAGAAAACGATGAAGAAGCCATGCTATGCTGTGTGACATGAACCGGTTTTTATTTCTTTGGCGATGTCATAAGCTTTAATATGCTCACGACGACAATGATGCGACGTAATTGTAATCCATCGTGGAATCATCATGGATTAAATGCGACAGGTGAAAATAGCAAGTAAACGTTTCTGACATGACCTAACCGGAAATGAGGTCCACAAATTCACAAGCTTCTACGTACTTCTATAAAAAACAGTATAGTTTCATATATAACATTATAATAAAAAAAACTCCCTTTCACATAATGTTATAAAATAATCGAGTGTGGAGTGTGTGTCATAAATTGCAAATGGAAATTGGCAAACAGTAAGCAAAGTTTTGCGTGCAAAAAGAAATACCATCGCCCATCACCGTCAAAGTCAAGCTCAAAAACCTTATACAGAAATAATAAAATGTGTCAAAATTGTGAGAGATTGTGAAATGTGAAAATGCCATGCGCGTGTGTGCACAGCACTCTGCACTACCCATGATTTTAAAGCTTTTGCAAAAAACATCGTCAAGTTGCTCCTTTTCACAAATTGAATTAAGTTTTCTCTCCTTTCGTATTCGAAAGGAAGTTGGATTAGCCAGAAAACAGACGCCGTCTTCGTCGACACTCCACAGAGGGTCATTAACATACCCAAATGTAATAGTAACACAGTGAGATACACCAAGTCGACGCTCAGTTTCAGTTCTAGTAGCAAAATTCTTTGTTCTTCGTTACTTGCTAATTCGTTTTAATCTCCCATAACACAAAAACATACAAAAAGACGGATGGCAATTTGGACTTGAAGGTAGCTTAACATTATGGTAACAGCAATTGGTACACAAGGTACAAGTGGAAAATGTTAATGTTGCAAGTTTCAAGTTTGCGACTTAATGAAAAGTAGCATTTGTCCTTATTGTCTTTGCGAGAAAGGCACTTGATCATCATCAAAATGGTAAAGGAATATAATAACGCACAAGTTCTTCATCAAAGTGAGAGATGAAAAGATTCTTGACAGACACGAGTTCACTCGCTCATAAAAAGCACAAAAAACAGTTCAGTGAATCAAGCATCAAAGCCGACAGTTACAACGTTACAAGCGACAACATCAACATCCTCTCGTCATCATTTGTATGTAACGCCATGTTTTTTCCCAGAGAAGCCCTTTGGACACGTAAAATCCTCAATGTAAATGTTCTCAATGCAAAACGAATGCAAATCTATACCTTATAAAGTATTCTTAAAGCATTCCTTTCTGCTTACATTTTGTGAGAAAGGAAGGAAGACGAAGACGCATTATAATCATATAATACATTAAATAGTAAACTGTCTTATCGTCAGTGTGAAAGTGTTTTTCTTCTACTATACGAGCAAATACACAGTAAGTTGACTTGCTTCCTTTTTGGATGAGATCTATGGCAATGGTCCCAAGTCCCAAGGCCTGAGGCCAATGTGACTCAAAGGAAAGTGGCCGGAAGGAAGGAAGACGACGCACCAACACACTGACAACTGCCACTAACTCGTCACAAAATCTCCCATAGGAAAAAAAACTAGAAGCATTTGTAACGACAATTACGCATTAACCACAACACAACAAAAGTCATTTTGTTCAAATGCTTTTAGTCTCATGTCTCATCGCCGGTCCGCCAAAGCGGAAAGAGTTACATAGTCAAAGTAATTAAAGTCATAGTCAAAACGGCTAATAATCCCTTTTGTAAAACCTATGGCTAATTATTATTACTCTTGTCGTTTTTGATGGTCCAATATGACTTTCCATTCTTGTCCAACATTTCAGTTTTAATGGGCATTGTTTAAAAAGTTTATGAAATATGAGCCTTTTTACCGTCCTCCAAATGAATTTTTACAAAAAGACATAACATCGTAACATCCATTCGTTCAGTGCATTCCACGACGACGGAAACAAGCACCTTTTTTGAGTGATAAAAAATCAACCAGACACGCAAAACTGTAAGAAGATGGTTTTCGAATGAAAACGAGAAACTGAAAAATGGGTTTGTAAACGTAGCGTCATTAATTTTTCAAAAGTGTATCTTACATTCCCTTTACCTAAAATGAACGTGAAAATAATGCAATTTTTTAAAATGTCAACTTAAGTGAAAAGAAAACTACTATACCATTTTTTAGTGTTTTCTGTTGACGTTCTTCTACGCATTTCAAGTGTTAAATAAGAAACATTATGATTATGGACGAGACTTTTATTTCTTTATTACCTCCGTTATCATAATCCGTTGCTGAGGATGACCGATGACGATTACTAGCAACATATAATTGATAGAACTAGGAAGTATGTCACATGTGTCACAGTGTCACCCATGTAATCCACGGAAGGAAGTCCATGGCAAGAATTGAAATAACGTCACCAGTCAGCACGTGTTATAAAGCAGTCGTGTTGTGGTGTATCACACTGCCCCATAAAGTCACACATTTTTTGTCTAAAAAGGAAGAAAATTCATAAAGAGATATAGCGAATTTAATTCGGTCAAAAATCCCATAAAATGTTGTGCCTTGTGTGAGATCTTCGAGATTATCATCATATCGCGTGACGATGACGATTATCGTTGTTTGTTGACACTAGACCAAAACAAACATGGTGTGCGCATAGTGTATTGCGTTATCTCAATGGTCAATCGTCACAAATACAATGCATGTACAATTGCAATGGCGTGATCGAACACTGTCGTTTTTTAAGATGTCTTGTTTAAAGTATGCTACCAAACTAAAGACTTCCTAATTCCTACTGTGATTACGACTTTAAAAGTCACTTTTGTCATAATCAAAATTCCATCTGTTCTAATATACAGATCATTCCATCAAAAAATAGTGTAGCTACTATATGATGTGAAGTAAAATATAATTATACTTTATGATAATGATTTCTGTATTATAACTATATAACTTGTGTGGACAACTAGCAAAATTGTAAATATTCTGAAAAGGGTAAAGTAAAGTTGATTACGATTACGCAATTTTGATTCTATCGTGAAAACAGGAGTGAGAGACTTTAGATTATCGAATCAGCAAGACTCGTAAATTATTATGAATAAAAATGCAAAAAGCTTAGTAAATTGTCTGAGACGACGACGACGACACACGACGATCATGGGAAAAAGACAATGCAATATTACAATGTACTGATTGAAGCTTATGAGCACGACTGAATTCACAAAGTGATTCGCAAGACTCATGCATTGTTTGTTGTTTATTACACTGTTACTTTCAGGTGCATGCGGAAATGAACCTCATTCGCATCATGTTCTTGCAATAAAGTTCTCGGACTGTATTAAAACCACATTGCAAACTTGTAAACTTATACTTTTATGTGCATTTGTATGAGAAATTCCTCTATGCTTCCCAATGTTAAAAGTAAAGTCAGAACAGAACGCGAGCGCACACGAGACAATACAACAATTATTTATATGGTTTTGGCTTTGTTTATAGTTAAAACATTGTTGATTGGCACACGACTGCGTTTTAATAGAGGATTTTATATAAACTGCTTGCATATTTTTGCTAAAAATGGTTCGATTGAGACTGCTGCGCTGCTCCTGATGATGACTGAGACAATAGCAAAAATGTTGTATACCATTGCGTTATGCGTGCAGTAGTAAATACACACACACAGGATAGGATTATTTCGCGATGCTCCATTTATTAATGCCTTCATTTAATGTGAGTGTTTCACACCAATCTGTAACGATTACGACTTCTTTGTGACTAATTGGCTCAGGATCCAATTATGATGAGGTAATAACGCCTCCTTTTATTGTCCGTAATGACGCGATGGGGGAAGCTATTCTCGACAATTAGTACTTTGCGCTTTTGCAAAATGAACACTATATATTGACATAAATACAGGAATTTTATATAGTTTTGACAGAAAAATGTTTTTTTATTATTGTGTAACAATCAACTAAAATCAATTATTGTTCTCATTTTTTCATGATGAAAGCAGTTTTTCTTCTCTGGTCATTAGTACGGTTTATTTTGCCGTGGGACCTGGACAGCAACAAGTTTCCTGAGTTTCCTGGATTCCAAAGTCAGTGACACAAAAAGCGGTTGCAAGAGTGCAACCTCCAGCGGTAGAACATTGGGTTGTTTCCCCGCACCCACCGGAGATGCAATCTTATAAAAAAAGTAGTATGATTTTCGTATGTTATGAGTTATGACTTTATGACTATGATTATGCTATTCATATCTAATTATTATAATAATTATAAATTGAAACTAAAAAAGTAGGCACACAAAAGTCCTTCCGGAAGTGTACAGGACGAAACACGAGACATAATAAAATGATATGTTGTAAAATCACAAAAGTTATGCAAATAAATAATTATTGTCACCTGCGACGGAGGCGTGAGTGAGAAAAGCTGCCAAGAAGAGGAAAAGGAGGAGCTGGACGAATCGCCGCATGTTGAAATCGTGATGACAGAAGCACAATATTCAATCGTCGAGACAAGTGCAAGTGAGAAAAGTCTCACAAATCAACAGTGTTGTTGAGATTTGTTGAACATCAAACTCAGTCAATCCCAAACGTGATGTGTCTGTTTAAAAACTCTCTCAAAGGCTCACAGTCTTTAAATACAATTGAGGAACTGCATAATTCTCGTAACAAGTCACAAAGTTAAACCCTTCTTAATCCTTTCCCTAATATCCTGTCCGAACCAAAGTCTATAAACATGACGCAATAGAATATTTTACATAGTAAAAAAGTGAACTGTTTATTGACTTGCGATTTTGAAACGTGAGCTAGTTGACTTTATGAACGCTCATTAGTCAATCAGGTTTTCCCTTTTTGTGTTTTGAACACATCGAAGGGAAATTATTATTGCTTTTGAGAACTCGTCCTCGTGCTAAGAAATCATAGGATGAGTCGTTTGCAAAATTCAGAAGGGACTTTTTTGCATAATTGCGACTACTCCTCTCTGCTCGTTCGTTTCCTACGCGTGTGCGTGATGGCTAATTTGTTCTTCTGTCGTCTAGTCGTCTTTGATGAGCCGGCTTTTATCTGTTCCTAAAAGTAATTAGCAATGTTGAATAAGGTACAAATTAATGATGCGGTTGACGGTGACCATGTCAGTTTAAGTGGACAGGTAAGATTTCAATCTATCAATAATGCAACGACGTGCCAAAAGCAGTCAAGACATGTCATGTCAAATGTCAACACGGGACATCAATTTTAGTGGTAAACTTATGATACCTAGACTCGTTAAGGTTACGAGCAAATGAATCGAATTTCAATTTCGATCATCATTAAAATAGAAAACAGTTCACATGCCGGCGAAGACATAATTGTGATTAATTACAGTCGTTGCGGTTCACTGTGAACGATAGGGAAAGTTTTTGTTATACGGTCGTCGTCACTGCTGCCGACGACCGACAGTGGTTTGACCAAAATCTTAATTTGAATGAAAGGAATATCTCAAAAGACTAAATTGAGTGGAACGGACGTAGTCAGCAGAATGAAAAACCAAAAAGTGCATTTCCTCGTGTACAAATTCGTATACATAACTACTAAATACATTTCTATGCGTTTTTGCAGGAACAAAATGAAAATTAAATAAAAAATGTTGGGGTAAAAGGTAAAACCAATAGTGTAAGTTGCACTCTCATTTAGTTTAACGAATCTTACGAATAAGTGTCGTTGAAAAGTCACCACTGCTACACGTGGCGATGAATAAAAAATAAAATGTGCGAAAAAAATCAACTCTTATGTGGTCTCACTTTTCGCGAGAGAGCATTAATTTGGTCATTAAACCGTTTCTGGTTAATGTGTCGCTGTCGCATGACTCGTGACCATTTATGTTTGCTTTTTTGGTACTTCAAACTTCCAAGAAATAATGTCATATGAGAGATGTGCAATTAAAGTTCATTGTCACTTGCCAGTTTGCATTTTCATTGACATGCATCAACTTGACGTAGATTTTACCTTAAACTTCATAATGCAAATCTAATGCTAAAATGATTGTTAAAGAAATGTCATTCAACCGTTGTTCACTAACGTTTCGCGTTAATTGTAAAATCATACTTAGAAATAATTTTAGGAGTTATCCACCAAATGACGGAGACTGGAGAGGAAACTACTACTTCGGATTGTTCGGATATAATGTGTGGAAGAAACATTTGCATAAAAAATTGAATGTAATATATGTATAGGTGAGCAAGTGACAAGATTCTTAATAATTAGAACTATTAGACTATTAGAACTCTTAACTATTAGAACATAATGACTAAGGTCTACTGTTTTGGATGTAAGGTCACAAGGTCACTGACTGAGTTCAGTCCTACTGGTCAAGATTCCTACTTGCCTCAATAATTGGAACAAGGAACTAACTATCTAACTATAGCTTCCAAAATAGCTAAGAATTACATTACAGACTAGAGGAACATTTGGAACATGAGAATGAAAGAATTTTGTATCAAGTTTTTATTTCCGTTCCAAAGTAAGAATTATACATCTTTAATTCTTACATGAAAGTTATTCAACGATGAATTTATTTGTGATTAGCATCATATTTGTCATTAAATCATGCGGGACTGAGA
>JABASF010001207.1:0-25055 GCA_019776145.1 Harlomillsia oculata | reverse complement strand
GAACCGGCCATTTTTTTCAATAAAGTAGCGATTTAATTTAATAAATGAAATTCAAAATACGAAATACTACAAATCACTCAACATAACACTAACACTCTACTCTACGAAGCTACTGGAAAGTTTAATATTGACCTTAGAAAATGTATTGCATTGAGATACAAATAATAAAAAATCTGCAGAAAATGTAACCGGCTCTGACTTTCATGAAAGACAAAATGCAACTAAACATTAGATTTGAAAAGAATGTTATTTGTTTGAATCGCCGTCGTCGTCCCTTCGTCGGTGAAAAATGCACTTTTGTGTGGTCGTCGGTCGTTTATAAACGTTTCTTTTCTTGTGTTGTGGTTCTCATGACTTTGCTCACGGAAATGAGATGAAATTCATGAAATGTCAAAATGTTGGTACTTTTTACATTACTAAAATGATCTTTGAAATTGAATTGTTACCATGAGCATAAATTAATAAATTAACAAATCATAATAGTCGTGCGTCGTGCGCCGGTCCCGTTCTATATTTACTTTTTTTATTCCATTTTGTTATTATAATAGACATTTAAATGACATTTTTCCTCAGTTCAGGAAAAACTTTGGACACTTTTAACAATAAATAATCACCATAAGTGCCGCTGAATTGGTGAACACTTGCTTTATCCCATCTCTCATCCTTGTCATCACGTTGAAAATGTATTTCCTGGATAGGTCTAACTTCCGAATTCCAATTAGGATCGAAGAAAAATGGAAATGAAAGTCGATCTTTGAATTTTGGGCTTTTGACCCGATGTGGGGTTGAGCGATACAAACCTCCAGTCATTCGGTCCAGCATATCCCCAATATTACAAACAAAAGTCCCAGGAACCGGAGGAGCTTCAATCCATTCTCCGTGACTTTTGACCTGAAGTCCGCCGAGGTCATCCTGCTTGAGTATTGTGAGGATCCCATAGTCCGTGTGTTCACCTACACCCCAATTCCCACTTGTTTCCGTGTCTTCTTGAGCCGGGTAGTTAAAGATTCGAAAGAGAGGAAGAGGATCGTCAGTGTACAACTTGGTGAAATAGTCTTCCTTTAGATTTAGGCTTAGGGCCATTGCTTCCATGAGTTTATGACCCAAGGACGTCATGATGGCAATGTACTCCAGGACGGTTTGTTTAAACTCGGGCATTTCGGGAGGAAACAAGTTGGAGCCGTGTAATGGAGTTTGAGCTTGCACCAGTGGATGATCTGGAGACAATTCAGCTCCGAAATAAATCCCTTCTTTCATATCTGGACGTCCGGATGTGAGTTCACCGCCAACGGGGAAAAACCCACGCCAAGCTTTTCCTCCGAGTGTCATACGAATTTCTAATTTCTTTTCTAGGGGTAATGCAAAGAATTCACGGCTGTAGTTTTCAAGTCGGGTTTCCAGATTCGGATGTACACCATGGTTTCTTATGTAGAAGAATCCGAATTGGCGACACGCATTGCCAATTTCCTTAGCCACACTTTCCTTGTTGTTATTGCTTTCTTTCAAGAGTTCACTGATGTCTATTATTGGAATTTGGTCCATTTTTGCAAGTACTCGTGGATTCCTTTAACTTTAATTAGAAGGTCGGCAGCTTGTCAAATGCCAACTTATGGAAGTTAATTGGAAGCTCATTATATTGAAGAGGGTTTTACCTTCATCTTTCATCGTTTCATGCTCATCGGCATTTTTCAAGGTTATCCCTATGAACTTATTTTAATCTATAAATCTTATCTCTTGCAAATCCCTTCATGTATCATATGATATCACACATATCATACCAATCATACCATACCCATTTATACTTTACATTAGTTAAATCAACTTTAAGGAGTGTATTAAACACTTTAGGGTTGCATACCGAATTATAGGAGCATTTAGGTGTAAATTGTCAAAGCTGTTGGCAGCGCCAAACACGCGCCGTTCGGTTCATCTTATTAATATGGTTATAATATGGTCATATTAAACTGGAAACCAGTTTGTATAGCAAATTATAAAAAATGATTGCGTGCTTTGTTTTTTTACATTGCATATTTTTAGTTTTTTTTAGATCGCGTGACTATTTTTAATTACTAATTTCAACCATCTTTCCTCGTTACATAAATGAAACCTTTAAAACATTGTTGCATGTCGCTGGATGTCTCGCCAATTAAATTATGAAAATCTTGTTAACTACAGTAGGAGGTCAAAATTATTCCCTGTATTTCCTTTTAGTAGTGTTACAATTTACAATTATTCGTATATCTTATAATTAATAGTCGTAACATCAGCAGGTACACAAAACGGAGTTTGAGGACAATGAGGCACTATTTTCCTGTTTGTACATCCTAATCTTGCATCATGAGAAGCTTTACGTACACGAACGGAATCCCGCATGAAATTTCCTTCAAAACCATTGTAATTTTGTAATAGACTTAGAATGAATCATTTGATTTCTCTTAAGCAAATATTTACCTGTTTTCCATGCATGATAAGAGCATTATTATTGGTAAAAGGTAAAACGCATCCAATTCTTCAGTTCAAGTCACAAAGTGCTCCTGACATTGGCTTCGATAAGAAGATTTAATAATAAACTGTGAGATCAAAGGTTAAAGTTTGAGGCAAGCTTTTTAAAATCCGAGGTGCATTTTAGCCTTACTAAATTTCCTTCAAAACCATTGTAATTTTGTAATAGACTTAGAATGAATCATTTGGTTTCTCTTAAGCAAATATTTACCTGTTTTCCATGCATGATAAGAGCATTATTATTGGTAAAAGGCTAAAAGGTAAAACGCATTCAATTCTTCAGCTCAAGTCACAAAGTGCTCATGACATTCGCTTCGATAAGAAGATTTAATAATAAACTGTGAGATCAAAGGTTAAAGTTTGAGGCAAGCTTTTTAAAATCCGAGGTGCATTTTAGCCTTACGCGCACGGATAATAATAATTAATAATAATGTGGTCAAAGAGGTTGATTTTGGTGTGTTTTTTGACATTCCTGCACTCAATACATGGAGCCAATATTCTCTTCTACTTCGGATTTTCATCGTACAGTCACAGAATTTCTGCATGGCCCTTGGTGACTGCGTTGGCCGACAAAGGTCACAATGTCACTTTTTTTTCACCAACAATTCCCAAAACCCCGCATTCGAAAGTGACAGAATTTTCACCAAAATCCTACCGAGATGCTGTGAATGGAATCTTGACCAGCAAAGTCGACTTGGGTTCACGTCGGGCATTAGGAGGTGTGTCTTTCGGTATTGAGTTTTGGGATAATGTGCCGGAATTGATAATGAAGATGAACTACCATATAGTGAACACACAAGAAATTCAAGACTTTGCCAATTCATCACATTTTGATTTAGTTTTCATCAGTGGCATTTTTAACGAAGCAGGACTTGGATTTGTCCAAAAATTCAAAGCCCCATTTATTCTGTACCAAACAACGCATCCAATGATGTGGTACTCCGACTCGTACGGATTTCCTGAAGAAAGCTCGTCAATTCCCCATATGCAGTACCACTATCCAGTGAAAATGACTTTCTTTCAAAAAGTGCACAACACCCTTAATTCTCTTTACTGGCATTTCTTTCGGCAATGGTACTATCTCCCCAAAACGGAAGAATTAGTCAAAAACGGACTGAACATCCCAAAAAATTCATTATCCTTTGCGGAACAAGAGAAACAAGTGAGTCTTATTTTCATCAACACTCATTTCTCAGAGGAGCATTCAAGATCCTTACCACCTTTGGTCGTTCCGATTGGAGGAATACATTGTATTCCTAGTCCCAATGAAGTTCCTCAAAGGGTACCAAAGGTAATTAAAAATAGACTGTTTCATGCTACTGGATAATTTTTGCTCGGTTATACTTATGAATTTATGATTATGACTCAAAAGGAAATGGAAAAATTCTTGGAGACTGCTGAAAATGGATTTGTCTACATAAGTTTCGGGAGTATGGCAAAATTCTCCACCCTTCCATTGAACATTCGGCAGGCTTTTCTTTGGAGCCATAAGACGCCTTGACAAGATTAAATTCTTATGGAAATGGGATGCAGAAGAAATTCCAGCAGAAATGCCAAACAATGTATATTGTCAGGCGTGGATGCCACAAAAAGAGATTTTAGGTAAACAATAACAATAACAAGGAAGCATAATACTTTCAGTTGTACACTGCGTAGTATGAGTATGATATCGATATACGATTGATGATCTGATAATAATTAATAATGTTGATCTATCTTTATTTAGGACACAAAAAAATCCGAGGTTTTATCGCACACGGTGGATTACTTGGAATTCAAGAGGCTGTTTATCACGGAGTCCCAATAATCGCTCTGCCTCTATTTGCTGAACAGGATTACAACGCTCAGAGAGTCCATGAAACTGAAAATGGTCTTCGGTTGGAACTTTCTGAACTTACTGAGGACAATTTGTCAGATGCGCTCGATAAATTGCTCTTCAATCCCAAGTACATTAACAAATATACTACATATAATATAGCTCAACAATATGACAGGAGCCAGTAATTGAAATGATTTATGCTTAGATATGCCAACAATATGCGACGAATGTCCAAATTGTTCAAAGACAGAAAAGAGAGTCCAGTTGAAACTGCAGTTTTGGTGGACTGAATATGTGCTTCGAAATAAGAACATCGAAGATTTGAAACCGTTGGCAATGTCTCAAAATTGGTATGAAAGAAGAGCCCTCGACATTTGGTTGTTTCTTCTTTGTTCCAGCCTAGCGACTGCCTTTCTGGTTTTCAAAATCATCGGATGGTTGCTTAAAATTGTATTTTCTTCCAATGAGGCTCAGAAATCAGACAGGAAACAGAGAGGATTGGAAAAGAAAGATTTATAGTCAGAACCAACAGCGAATTGTTATTAACCCTAAGTCTTACTGCTATCATTTTAGCTCGAATTGTTATTAACTGCTAAGTTTTAACTACAGTGTACACCACAGGATTCTAAAAATGCAGAAATCATGTAACAGTTTATATTACACATACTCTAACTATAACATCTATTTTATCTTTTATTGTTGATCTACCAGAGTTCCCATAAACCAAAGATCGTGACATGTAAATTCGCGATTTTGCAATACTGTTTTAATAGCTGTGAGTGTCAGCTTCAGCGAGGTGTAACGCAGAGCGGAACTGAACCAAATCTTTGTTAATAAAAATTAATAAATCATTTAAAGTATAACCCTTCTTGGATTCTTAGCACTACTCCCGAAATGCATTGCTGCTTTATCGTATATGTTCCTTCATTTGTGCATTTTGCGTAGTGACTAACAGTGTAACAATTAGAACGAATAAAACAATGTTACGCGTACGGCTGGCAAATGGCAATTCCCACATATAATCCTCCAAGCTCGTAACTCTGTCAAAATAAACGATAACACTTGAATGATTTTTAATCATATATTTTTAGAAAAATAAAAATACCCTACAACCTGAACTGAATGCTTTTATCTTGGCGAGCTTGTGAATGGACCAAATATAACAAACAATTAAACACTTTGTGATCTGCTCAACGCGGATGTTTTTGTAGTGCAAGTAGCTTCTACATGTTATTTACATTGTTTGTTTGTTTGTTTGTTATGATTGCGACTAAAATAAAAATAGTACTTTATGACTTTGTTTTCCATGCCATTTGCCATTTCCATTTCCATATGCTGCAAACAAGCAAGAAGCAAGTTTGCAGCTTTTTGCTTGACTACTGCTGAGTATTAGATAAGCCGTGTCGTCAACTCTTGCTTCTTGGAATTTAAAATGTATCTTAATTGTTAATTGGAGCAATGTGACACACCCTCTTTTACTATCAATGGGAGAGGAGTACACACATTACATTTAGTGATCTAGTAATACAAAGTGGATGACGTCTCCTTAAAGTCTAAATGGTTTATTGTCATTTCAACACTGTGTATGTAATTTAAAATGCATTTATCAACTCAAAAGACCATTTGCTGACTGCTAATGAGATCTTGGGATGATTTCTAGACCTGAACGCCTTTTTACGTGCTAATAGGATTGACAGCAGAATGTAACCAATTAATCTTTTTGGTACTGAGGACATGTAAATCACGTTTCATTGCAGGAAACATGAAATGCATGAGAAATTAAAATGATACTTTTTTGTGGATTTTTATAGATTTTCAATTTTGAGTTTGTGATATCCGCTGATAATAACATTAACGTTTTATTCTATTGGACCTGTTATTTAGTACGAACGTTTCAATCAGACATTTAGGAGAAAGACAAGTTAGCGAATATAGAAGTAAAAAGTCTCTCCTCTGAAAAATAAAAAACAATGCTGGTCAGTTTGCTTTTTTGTAATATAAAGCCAAATATGCCGCAAATAATGACTAAAAAATTCAGCTTGATTCCTGAATCTCTGACAATGTTGCACTCGTAACTCGTAACACACTGAATATGAACACCCCGTCAATAAAAGCGCATCAAACGGGCAATAATAATTTGGCTTTATTTTTGTGATATCCGCTGATAATAACATTAACGTTTTATTCTATTGGACCTGTTATTTAGTACGAACGTTTCAATCAGACATTTAGGAGAAAGACAAGTTAGCGAATATAGAAGTAAAAGTCTCTCGTCTGAAAAATAAAAAATAATGCTGGTCAGTTTGCTTTTTTGCAATATAAAGCCAAATATGCCGCAAATAATGGCTAAAAAATTCAGCTTGATTCCTGAATCTCTGACAATGTTGCACTCGTAACTCGTAACACACTGAATATGAACACCCCGTCAATAAAAGCGCATCAAACGGGCAATAATAATTAGGCTTTATTGTCATATTATCATGTGAATCACGCAATAGCACCATTTGTTTCAATTTCAATATGTACAAAAGCAGATTTTTTTATAATCTAATGTGCTTTACTATAGCTTCATAACGCAATAGCAACAACTTTTATGGAATGCTACATCAGCAAAAGAAACATTTCACTATCATTTTTGACAAATAACTCTGAATTTGCATTTAATGCTCTGTTTCATAATTACTGGCATAGTGGCATCATGTCGATGACGAGGACGCATTGCAAATGTCAAATAACATAGCTCAAAAAGCATACTGACACCCTGTGTGTTCCTCATTCCTGAGGCAGACGTAACTTGAATTGTAACATTTTCAACCTTTCACAATTATCAGAATGCCCACACGTCAACTCTCAACACTTTTCTGCACTTTGATGTTAATTGCACCCCAATAAATCAGATACACAAGACACAATAAAGCTCAATGATTATTGTTGCTATTGGTCTGCATACGAACTGCAAAGTGTAACAATGGGACTGAATGAATGCTCTTCTATGAGAACGAGAAGACGTGATTTTTAATGACACCTCCGAAGACATGAGTTAAGTAACTTGCCATTCAACCTGAGAGTCAGTTAACACAGCACAATAGTAAATCAAACTTATAGCTTACTGTTGTAAGTCGTGAAAGAATGATACGGAAACAATAGGTACGGTTAATGCACAAAACAATTTACAGAAGCTATTGAAAAAGTATCAACAAACGAGAACTTTTAGTGCATTTTTTAATTTTATGTTTTTATGACTTTTGGAATATTTTGCAAAGAGAAAGAATCAACAAGTCAGCAATATATTGAGCATCTTGTCTGCGTTTCTCTAAGCACCAGGAAAATGTTGTATTTTGAATTGTGTAATAATGGAAAAGAAGAGCGAAGCGGATGACCCAAACCAATGACAGGTGCGGTAGAAAGTGAACGTATAAACGTCACGTATTGACACTTGATTAGCTTCTGATGCTCATCTTGAATGTTTCTTGTCATTTTTTGTGCGTAGGTAAATGAAACATGCAAAAATTCATGTAATTCGATCTTCCCTAGAGCGTGTTCTGTTATGGTTAAATAACATCCTCATTTTCTTTGGCTTGATTACGATTTCATTGTAAGATAGCATGTCCCGATTGTCCGTCTCTTGTCCTACTGAACTCCTCAAAGACAACAATAAGCGCATCCATTCTCGTCCTATCTGTGCATTATGGTTAAATGTAACTGTTTTGGGAACGTAGAAGAATGACAGGAACAACTGTAATAATTCCGTTTCGAAATAATATGTACAGCATCAGGAGGGATGCTGTTTGTGTACGAAAAATTTAATATGCAAATGAGAGGAGATCGACTGTTTTGCGACGTGTCTTCTTGACTTTTACGTCTTGTCAATGTCCATCTCACGTATTGCATAGGAAAACAGAAAGACATGACACACAACAACAAACCATTTGGATTTTTATGACTTATCTCTACAGACTTCATCCTTTACCTGATTATTATTGATATTGTTGACCGACCGGCGACGGCGACTCATTGTTTGGTTTGTGGTTACGGCATGTTTTTTCCCTTTTCGCACAAAAAAGGAAAGGGATGTGTAGAATGGAAAACGAATGACAAAACGTCATACAAAATGGTATATTTTATATAGGAACTTGACTAGACTATATTAATTTTGTGTTTCCCAAAATCAGGTCCTTTGAATGCAAAATCGTGCTGTACGCCGTGTACATTGGCAAAATAGGAACAATAGGAAGCTAATCCTGCATTACTAGTACATTTATGTTACGTCTCGTCAAAATCATTTATACTGCACATGTTCTCAATATAATGCACGCATTGCATTTTTAGCTTTAAAATGTTTAAAATGCTAAAGCTTCCTGAAAAGTCTTCTCACACCTGAGAAAAATGGGTCTGATTAGAGGTTTTTCGTCACTCCGCAGAGCAAGTAGATAGAACATGTAGACAACGATGTGATGCTAAGTAAGTTAAGTTAGTAACCTAACCATTCGTGTTGGTTCGTTCCTAATGAGAAATACAAAACCGTTTCCCCCTTTTCCCCATATTGCAACTGAATGTGACGTTGATGTCTAGTCTTGTTCTTGCATTCTAGAAGACATGTTTTTTACAAAGATTCGTGCGTTTTATTATTGTTTTTGTGTGCTGATGTCTCAATGTTGACCGGCTTTGTTTTTGACAAGCGGATATTTCGCCAGCCAAATAATGGTCTCGTCTCGTTCGTCATGAAAAATGAAGTTTATGTGTTTTTGTTGAAGGAAACATTGTCAGGTTAGATTGTTCATCGGCGCATGAAGAGCAAGGAGCACCCATTTACCACAATGTAACTGTTGATAAATCTTCGATTAGCACGTCCTGCTCTCACGTTCACTTCTGCTTCATTCTCCCATAGCCTAATTATGACTGCCAATTTCCTCTTTTGTAGCATTTTGCACTTGGGTCTTGCAAAATCCCCGAATATAGCGATAGCGAGACTTCTGTACACATTCGTTCTATGCTGCCCTGATTCTCTTTCCCTATATTCAAATAATAATATTAGTTAAATGATCACATAAAGCAAACAACGCAATTAGGATATTTAAAAATGGTTGAAGCTTTAAGGGACAAAATCTACCTAGTTTATTTACGCATTAAATTGATGGTTAACAAGAGGAGGAAGTTCTTAAAAACGCTGAAATTCCATGCCAAAATAGTTAAACTGTCAGGTCTAATCAGAATAGTACAGAATTATCCTTATTTATTATTTTTAGTTGAATTACGTAACATTCAGAACGGCAGTGACGACGCGTACGAAGCACACAGACGACCGTTTTATATTTGTGCGTCTTCGTGCCAAATGTTCACATTAATCTGTCTCGTCAATTAGGTAAAGTGACGCACCGTGACGTACTGAATTTGCTGTCTTCATAAATATTGTCGAGACGCTTCACATTCTTTAACATTTATGCATAACATATAATACGTACGTGCGCATTATCATTATTAATCTTCTTCAAAAAATCATTGTTTTCAGGTAGACGAAAAGAAAGCATCTTCATCAACTGGCTGCATCGAAACAAAAGAAATGGGCGTTTGATGACAAACTCTTGTTCGCGCACATTATATGTTATAACGGATATGCAAATGCAGCGTTTTTTGTCATATAATCTGATACGTCATTGTGATTCGCATTTATGCAAAATGCATTCGGTTATGTAAGTGAAGGAAACAAATCTAAAAACGTATGAAAAACATACCGGAGAAAATTAAAAATTTTAGTTTTGATCCTAATAAGATCAAAAAACCTATAAATCTTGACCTTATCAGACACAATCTTGATGGGCGAACCCATTCATTTAGTATTTACTTAAAGGAAGTAACTTCCGCCTCAAAAATTCACCTTTTTGAACTGTCATGTATTTCATTTCGACCAACTTGGTAAGGGTGATGATGCCATGAAGCAATTTTTACATCAATACATATCGTAAGTTGTGTTTTGTGTGCGCACATTTACATGAGAGAGTTCGTCTGCTCATAAATTAGCTTCACGAAGTAGTAACTTTGCCAGCACTTTGGCTCATGAAAAGAGAAGGTGCAGCTTTTGTTGTCTTGACTGTGAGTGCGAGCCATTTTCACGATGGGNTACATGAGAGAGTTCGTCTGCTCATAAATTAGCTTCACGAAGTAGTAACTTTGCCAGCACTTTGGCTCATGAAAAGAGAAGGTGCAGCTTTTGTTGTCTTGACTGTGAGTGCGAGTCATTTTCACGATGGGCCATGTGATGGATGAGAAGTCAAATGACGCTTGACTTCCCACCTGAGCTCAATCAACAAAGAAGAAAGTTAAGGTTAGGTTCGTCGTTTGACGATTACGATGACTTCGGGTGAGACGCGATTTCTCCACCTACGTTCTTTCATTCCACAACCACATGCCGACGGACTTTTGCAATTTTGTTCAATTTTACATTAGTAGCCAATATCTGAGACCTGCAGGGTACAACACAATAACAACAACTCACTTTAATCCTTTTTATCCCTATGCCCTAAGCAGTTTGCACCAAAAATTGTACATCCAAAAAAATCAGTGATGTCATCAGTTCAGTAATAGTCCAATCCATCTTAATGTGGTTGAATTTTGGATCACAAACATATTATTAACTTAAAATTTTGTACAGTTTATTTTGTCAGGAACCGTGAAGCCACGCATAACGATGACAAAACTTAAAACCATTTCGAAATTCAAAGTCAATTTCATGTAATTTGGAAATGCTTCAAGCGTGAAACAGGAAATCATCAACTTAACATTGACTTTGTATGAAATGTGAAATTGAATAAAAAAGATTCGGCGAATTTTGGGTTTCTCTTTTTTATGTCGCTACTTTTCACAACGAATTATTTAATACGAAATCAGTTTTAACCCTGAATAAATATTTTATCACTAACAGGAAAATCATGGAATTTCATGAGACTCTCACTTTTTGCGAACTTGGCACGGTGGCGACCACCTCAAGGACTTTCAAGTTTATTCAAATCTTTGGTTTTCATTACACCTGAGTTGTGAGCTCCGGAGACGAAAACTATTAACTTTCGGTCTTTGTCTCTTTGTTCCATGCTGCATTCATTATCATTACAAAAGATTAGCGCTTCTATGTTGTTTTTCAAATGGAAACAACACCAACGAGTCATAAGAATCATTTCTCTCTTGTTGTGTGTGTGTTAGGCCACATTTTATGACACGTTAAGTGTCAGTCGTAAACTACAGCTTCTCCTTAGGCCCAACTTTTACACAAAAGGAAAACTGTTTATGTTTACAGGGTAAACGGAAATGCATAACATCATTTTCTTCGTTTTATCTATTCCAATCGTAAGAGTCTTCAAGGGCTAAAAGTCTAATTTTTTAAAACTTAAAATTATACGCTTACGTGCTACTGTGCAACAATTCCAATCAAAAACTGCATTTGAGGAATAATTTAATCTTTCACAACTCCAGACTTTTAATGTAATCTATCGTCGTCGGATGCTGAAAGGTGCTTATGTAATGATAGGGAATTTATGCGTTTGGAATCTCGGAATGTGACAAGGTATAAAAAATTCAAAATTGCAGACAGTTTTGGCTCCTGGATTGGTTATTGTTGTTTTCTGGCTTTGTGTAGCAGGTTACCAAATAAAAAAACAAGGGACCCTTCCTGTCACTTCACTACTAGGCTATTCGTAATTGATCATAATGGTATGTGTTACGCATATAGTATCTGTTTTTGCAGAAAAAGGTTTAAAAATACTAATTCAGAGGACGAATTTTCTACAGTTTGGATTCCGCATGTGCTAGCAACTAGCAACTAACTCAAAGCTGCTATTGCTAGTACCGTAACAATATTACGTCTCATTGTCACAATTTTGATGCAATAAATGAATAAATGTTCACAGCTTTAAACGCCTGGTTTCCTATGGAGGTTAATACTATTAGGCAAGTGTCACCCATTATGAGGAGAGTGTCAAGTGGTCGTAAATCTTAAACCAGGAGTAGACGTACAAAAAAACAAAGGCCACCTGTGTAATTGTCCCTTGTAAGAGCACACCCATGATTATTGTCTTTTTGATTGGCTAAGAAGGCGGCTCTGTGAGATTATTACAGATTTGGTGCAATCAAATGACATGGCCGCTGTTGGTGCTAGATTTAAGAATGCAGACATCAGGACATAAGAGGTCAAGCCACACACAAACATCCGCATTCATTCGGAAACCCGTGAATTATTATCATGTAATTTATACTGTCATGAGACGATGACTACATGCACACAATGCAACGTCACGAAAGATAGTGGACGAAAGTCCACGACGCGACGACAGCAACAAAGTCCAATACGATTATGCAAAAAAAGAAATAAAACAAGAACATTCAGTTGAAATGTACAATGGTAGAGTCATGGGAAATTCCTATTAGGACAACAACAACGTAAAGTTGTAGGTTGCAGAAAGCAAAAGTGCAAGCGCAAAATGTCCGCATGACCGGTGACATGACCTAAATAGGAACTGCATGCAAAACTCCCTGTAGGCCTCAATTCCTTCATTGTTCTCGGCTAATGAACTAGTCAAAAGAGAGTCACCTTCGCAACTTTGTGTGAGATTCTCCGCGATTACATTTTTGCTTTTCGTTGTTTCGTTCCATGAGGATTGTACTTTGCATTCGTAATTATTATGCAAACTTGCAAACCTGCCAAGTGACGACTGACGACTGACGAATGTCGATGTGTGTGAAGTAAAAGTTGAAAAAAACTTCACGGACAACACACGATTTGTATGAAAAATGGTGTAAAACTATAGTCCAAGTTACGTTTTGCACTAAACATTTTACCTAATTATCTTTTCAGAAGTTAATAAGCTAATCAAGCTAAAAAAAAGTTATGTGACAACTGACAACACCGACAAAAAAGTATAATGTAAATGATATGTTTTTCTTTCAGTGCATCTTGAATGAAAACTGATTCCTTTTCTTCACGTATAGTATAATCACTTGGTTATACGATGATTACACGATTCATCTTTTTTGATGGAAAGAAAGACTATAATAATCACAGTTTGTGCGCTCACTGCATGCAAACGGGCAATTAAACGGAAAAGATCATTTTTGCCAAATCACATTACAACAACGTCTCAGGGAGTTTCCTAGAAAGGTGCTCCTGCTTACGTGACAAATGAACTCTGTCGTCTTCCTCTTTGCCAAAATTGAGATGCAGCGAGAGCACAATTACGTAACAATACCCAAAGCACACAAGTAACAATTTTCGTTTTCTTTTCGGCAGCCATGTCGTAAACATAAAGAATCAAACAAGAATTGAAGAAGAAGACCAAAAAACTAAAAAGAATAAAAGTTGCAGTATACTAACAAAGTTCTTGAGAGTCATGCAATATAGTAAATAATGGCAAATGGTGGACCAGTCGTAACAAAAAAAATCAATCAGCTTCAAGTTCCTATCACACTTTTATCCCTTTTAGAGTAGCGAGTAGCGACTATCGAGCCATACAGACACATATTTTACTAATATGCAAATTATGCGACACGCTTTCTATCACACGCATTCGCACGCATTTCATACAATAATATTTTGGTCAAAGCCTTTATAGTAGCCATTCACAAGCTCATAGCCAGTTCTTTAACGTTTTTGATCATCATTTCAATTGTTAGTTTGTAGACTTTTGTGCTCATGAACGTGCCTTTCAAAGCCAATTTTTTTCTTACTGTGGTGAACACACATCACACAAAACACCATTATCCGCCATATAACGTAGCAATGCTATTCTATTGCAAATAATCACTTCATGTACAGGATGGTTGATCATTTTTTGTCTCATTCGTCTTCTTTCTGTTACTTCATTCCATTGTGGTCATCAGTCACGCGTTTTGGACAAAAGCACACCCCGAATCGAACGTTTTGCCATTTAACTTATACCATCAGATCACAGATCACAGGAGGCACTTGGCACTTTTGGGCATGCGAAAAAGTCAACACAGGAAAAATGCAAGTTGCATGACTAATGACGATGCATCTCATTTGACCAACGATTTCACAACAGAGTTCATCATTGTATCAAACAATTTACTACAAATGCATCAATTAAATGACATGGCACCCTGAATTCTTGCAATCTGCAATTGGAATCGCGTATAAGGATTGTCTACCGGCTCCATTTCCCTGTTGCACTTTGCACTTTGTTGCCAACATCTATCCTTATTTTGTGTATCCAGTTGCATTCCAATTAAGTCATTTTAATCGGCACGTATCGGATTGCATCTTGAATCACACTCGAAAAAGGATGCTTCATATCAAAGCCTTCGCAAGCCTTTTAAAGAATTGAGGAACGAACCTGAAAAAAAGTGAATTGTGTCAAGAATTCAGAATTCTTTGATCAGGTTATGATGAAAATCAAAGTGGGTTATTTTGACATATAGTTCAACAATGTGTCTTCTTTTTATCAACGTTCTTGCAATTAAATCATTAAAAGAGGATTTGGGTTGAAATACAGAACATTACGAAAGTTTAGAAAATTTAATGGCTATTCTTAATTGCGTATATATTTTACGTTGTATTTTGTAATCTGGTTGTATCTTATTGTACATACTTATTCATTATTCTACAGTTTATGCAAATGTTTAGGTCGGACTTTGGGATTTACAGATTTTAAAGTTCAAGCCCATTTGTGTAATTTTTAATTGTCTTACGTCAATCGAGATGTCGTCGATAAGAGTCTGGCCGAAACGTAAAGTTCAGGTCATGAACCACAAGCAAGGTTAGCAGTTTGCACGTGACATGTTGTCATAATCATTGATACCGTGACAAGACTCAGAAAACAATACGCAGTAAACAAAGTTCGAAGGGGTTTCGTTTCTTTGTACCCATACTCAAAATAGTCGAATATACGACTACGGCTAACGACTTCAGTGCATTTTTATGACGCTGTAAGCCGGTAGCGATAACATTCTGACCACAAACCTAAATTATGATTATGACAGAGGGAATTCTATTCTGTGTTGTCAATTAATGTTTTCTTTAAACGAATCCGATGCCAAGCTGCGACTTGGCGACAGACAAACGTCGTTAACAAATACAACCATAACAAGCGTAAGCGTGAATACGACGCAGTCGCAAGGGACTGATGCGAAATTCTGCTTAATAGGATAGCTTGTCTGTCAAGTAACATGAGGATATGACAGAGAATGAATCAGTGATCAGTGTAATGTGCAAATGTTATTCTTGTAAAGTAATGAAACTGACAGCAATAGGTCACACATGTTGACAAGAAGTAATCAATGCTCTAAGTGGACAAGAGACTGCCCCACTGCATGCAGATGAAGTCACCATGTCAAATTATTGCACGGTGAACTGGATTAATGATTTCAGTCCATCATTGTGCTCAATCGACTAATTTGACCGTTCGTATGCAAAAGTGCTTTTCCCGTTGTGCTCAGTAGCCCAGATAAGATTTTTGCAAGCGCAAGACATTCACAGAGTACAAATAACAAGCTTAATTTGGCCTTTTTCTTGTTATATAACAAAACTCAATTACTTATATACTTACACTTTTGCTCACGTAATGGGAATTAGGATTGCTCCTCCGCCTATTTCCTATTGTATCAATAACCATTTTCGTGCCTTTGAGTAGTCCGTATTTACCAAACAAATACAATAACGGTAAGACACCAAAGTATGGAACGAAGGAAGGAGGGAACAAAAAGTGCGTATATTTGCAATATTATTGCAATAATAAGGCAAGCGTATGCTTTTGTGTTGTATTATACCTGATGGTTTTTACGGTATTGTAATTAGCAATTAATGCGAGCGGGAAACAACGCAACAACCTTTGTGTGTGAAGCAACGGGAAAGCATTATAATCATTTTTGCTCAGAGATTCTGCAAGAACTGGAAGACTGTTGAACTGATTACAATTAAAACATGAATGCTCATACTGTTTTTTTTTGTTCTTTTGATGTTTGATGTTCCTTGGTTCGTTGTGTACGGTAGTTGCACTTTTGTACAAACGAATTTGTCAGTTTAGTTTGGGCCAGTGGACCAGGATTGCATGAGACGTTGCTCTGCTCACGTCGTCCACGTGTATAATTCAGGTTCACGAGGCGGACATGCGAATTTGCGAGTGATTGGGACATAATGCAAGAATATGATTTGCACTTGACGTGCGGAGAGCACGAGTTGCACAAAAACTCAAAAAAGCAGTTTAATCCTTACGTACAATCCATTTGAAATTTCCCATGCGTATAAATGTAATTTATGAATGAAATTGTACGAAATCAGTAAAAACTTGGATAGAAAAGGGTGTAAGAATCTCATAAATATTGCCAAATGGCATTTTACGAGATCACGACGTGTGATCCCATGATGATATTACTATATAAATCCAATAAATCCAATATCTTGATAGGAAACCTTATGGGATTTCCATGTTGTGAAAATGAAGAAGCCCTACGAAGAAAGGCTTATTAACAAGATCACAAAAGATACAAAACCGGTTTCCTTTTTGGATTCTTATTCTTTATAAGATTTCTAAGAAAGTGTTAGCGTTAACGTGACATAACGTTAGCTCATTTGCTTTGCAGATTTAATGCAGAATTATTTAATTGAACTGAATTAAAATCGTGAAAGGATTTGCGTTGCGCGACAAGAAGCCAAGGCGGAAAAATGTGTTTCGTGTGGGCAGAGCAAGTCACATTCTCTTCTTCTTCCTTCATAGTCATAGTATCAAAGATTTCAGTATTTGCACAGTAAGGAACAACGACATCAAAAAAAACACACCAAAAAACTTTCAAGACCATTTTACTTTGACTTGCTTGTCCTGTCACCGCTGCTTTCGATTCCCCTTCACCAGTTTACTTGGCTCGACCACAGATTTTAATGTATTATTCAATGTTTTCACGTAATGTAGTGATTTAATCCACATTTGCATAATAATGAACTCAAAGCAACATCAACTAAATTGTATGTTTGTTCCTGCCTTCCTTTTCATTATGGTCAAAGGTTCATTATCATACTTGTACGAGTCAGACCCTTCACGATTGTCATGTCATTTTTTCTCATCTTGTTCATAGAGTTTTCATTCTCCGCGGAAAATTGTCGTGTGAGTTGCATTGTAGCAATAATTTGTTCGTTGAAAATGTTGTTAACGAGACAAATTTTTCCTATATAATGTCACTTTTCCACTCAAAACACACCAAACGACATGACATTACGGAGCGTGCCAAGCCAAAGTGCCATGTTAGTGTAATAAAAACTTGCTTGACGATGACGTGAACATTTTTTCCTCTTGAAGAAAGCTCTGAATTTTTTGACTTGACCTGACACGGATCAGTAAAGCTATTTTGCGAAAAGTGTCAATCAACTGGATTCTTTAGCAAAAAATATGTTTCAGGAAATGCGCCCCTTGCCGTCCTTTTTTCGTAATTTGATTTCATATAAAAACCTAATGGAATGCAATGTGGAATCAAAAAATCTAGTTGTAGTTAATAACTGAACATTTTATATTTTTATTAAACGTTTACAATAATTTATGATTCCGCTGTGGTTGCGTTCAGTTCTGACAAATGAATGCATAAACGAAAAAACTTCATCAAATAGCGTGAAATACGACAACAACGACAATCTTCCATTTCATATCATACAATTAGCAACGAGTTTCCCCAACTTGGCATTTCAACAACACATCATCGTCATCCCATTTTAAGATACGGATCACGTACGTTTGGAGTTTTGGGATGTTGTTGACTGTTGTGTTGTGACTTGTGTGACCATCATCGTGGACAAAATGACATGTTTTCACTAATTGTGTGTATTAAGTAACCAGATATTTTTTATTGGGTCTCTGAAATGGTTGACATCATTTTGGGAAAACGTTGACAATTAGGTTGACAGGGGAAATCTCTATGACATAAGAACACATACAACTCCAATGCATTCACAATGAAAAGGATAATCTGAATTATAACTAAAAATTCATCACATTTTACGGAAACTGCAATTACATGTTAAAACATGAAGGCGATGAAAAAGATGTCTTGAGGAATTGAGGCTCATTAAAATTATAGCAGAGAGGCGTATTAAATACGGGAAGGCAATACAGGCAAAGCCCTTAAGGTAAAAATGTAACCAGTAGTCCAACTTTGACAGAAAGGAGGAATGGATAATGAATGGTAATTTGCCGGTAAACTGTCCATCATAAGTCAGACGTGAGTCTTGAAGCTGAAGAAGGAGACGCAAAGACGCAGACCAGGTGAGAAAATATAGGCCAAAGGGATTTTTTGATTTCTTTGGCGAAATTCACTCTTCATTTCTTTTGCTTGTATGTTTTTGCACTCTTATTCCCATTGCAAATTGTTCTGCTGACTTGACTTGCCCACACACTCTTCTCTGTGGCTTTTGGATGGATTGGATCTTTGGACCTGAGCCATATATGCGTAAAGAACATAGGGCAGATCAACGAGTTCTTTTGGTGGAAAATGGGCCCTTCCGGCAATTTTACTTCATTGCTCCCCGTCCCTTCGTAAACGTAAATGAAGAATGAGTTAAATGTGAGTGCTTTGCTTTGTGCTCAACTTCCGTGAATTTCCTCTTGTTTTTCCGCTTAGTGTCTTAGTAGTCCAACAGAATATGTAATAAATGTAATCTCCTTCTTTTATTGCAATGCAGTTGTGTACATCACATTATCTTATAGGAGCATGCATAATAAATGCAACCTCAGCAGCACTCGCTCCTGCTACAGTTAAAAATGATTATCGTTAAGTCGTTATGTTAAGTTGATGTCTTCGTGGGTGAGTTGCAACTGCATTATTTACTTTAGATCCTTAACCAGGCAGTTTATTGGACGTGTGATTGGTGCGATGCACAATTAAATTACTGTCGTCTTTGACATTTGGACTTTGGACTACAAATTTTGTCCTATTTTCTGAGATTCCTGGTCGATTTGGATTTCTTGGACCGCCTGCCTCCTCAAATGATCACTTGTTAAGACCCTCAGTGACTTTGACTAAAGTGACTTTGGCAATTGACACCAATGTCAAATTGTAACGCTTTCGGACCATAATAATGACAGTTCACACTTAAAAACACATGCGGCAACCACAGGTGTTAAAAATGACAAAATGTGTATATAAAAAGTAATTTGGTGTTTTTGAAGCCCATGTCTCTCTTGTCCATCAATCATTAGATTAATCAACGGATGCCGTAATGACAATCCGTAAGGGGTGATAAAGAAAGCAAACCCAGGTAACGATGTACAATGTAACGCAAAACGCAAGGGACACGAAGACTGAAGACCTTTATCACATTAGAATGATGCAAAACCGACCCAAAATGACAGATATATTCATTACATTCATTGCAGTTGGAAATGTCGTCCTTTTAGGTCGGTGGACCAACCACTAAAAGCAAAGCATGAGAAGTAGTCATTTGTTTTCATTTTGATTCCTCGGGTCAGGGAGCAGCTCTTGGAATTCTGTGAGTGTCATTTGAGAAAAAAGCTCTTGACTATATACTTATATTCTTCTGCAACAGGCATTCTTACCTGCTTTTATGACAGTAAAGAGCAGAATTTCGTCCTGCTCACCTCAAATAATGCGTTACACAAGACGTGGGTTGCAACTTCTCTGGTTATGAAGCTGAAAGTGAATTGATTGTGTATTATGTCTTATGTGAGATGCATAAGCTTGCATGCCTTAGAAGAAAAAAAGGGTGTAGCCAAGTCAGCTTGCGAATATCCCGACGAACAAACGTGGTGGACGTGCTGCTTGCTTTTTTGTGTGCTTTGTTTTGCTATGTTATACGTGTGCGAATCTGCGAATGTCTTGTGTTTATGGATTCACGAGCATTACCGCATGTTACGCATACGTTTTACTTTTGCTCCATGTCGTTTGTCGTTCCTCCTTTTTACACTTAAAGCATTCCTTTTATCATCAAACTAACTTGCTTTCGCCTTCCTTGGTACTGTACACATGACAAAGATTCCGCATAGAGACTGACTGTGCAATCCTGCAAAAATCCCTTACCGTCCAATTGTTTAAGGGTACGTGAAGTCGCGCATAATCCATGCCTTGTGCTCATATTACATTTTGAGGAGGCCGTTATGGAAGTTTATATGCCTTTGTTGTTTTTCATGGAGACTTCATGGGGTTTTGAGGTAGTGGAGTACTTAGTAGTTAAAGCAGTATTCTCAATTGCCTTACCTGACCCCATGTTACTAGGTTGGGATGAATTGCCACGCGCTCCTACTGACCAATTGACTGCACTTCCGTTTCGGTATAAAAGTAGCCGATGAACAGGTCCCTGCAAATCAGTTGACGTTCGCAAACTCAAGTGCTCGGACAGCATTCTGAGCTTTGTCTCGGTTTTGTTCAGTTTTTATTCATAATTTTTAATAATTTATTTTTGTTTCGTGCAAAATCGAAGCATCACCATGAAATTCATTGGAACCGTTGCTGTGTTGGCTGTTGCCTGCTTTGCCGCTGTGGTACGTTTTTTGTCATTGTCTTTTCATACTCCTTTGTTGTACCTTTTGCATGGAAGCTAAGGTTTAGGAGTTGGTAACCCAAGATGACTGAAAAATGACAAAAATATTTACTTTGCAGTTGCACTGTAAAGTGTGACTTCAAGTTCGCTATTATACTGGACTATTAATATACTCTAGTATTCCAAATAGGGAAAGTGCTGACAGTTCTACTATAAATAATGATCGCCTATAATTATTATTATAGGATTCTTGCTCATAGATTCCTTTTACTCTGCGATGTGCGACTATCTACGACTCCAATAAGTTCTCGATTTATTTTGTACGTCTGTGCCAACGAACTACCAATTAGTGCCATTTTGACGATTTCACTCAGAACACTTTGCAAACAACAGTTGAAATTGCCTTTACTGGACTCAATTAAAAGGGAAAGTATAATAATCTCGCACAGTTAACAACTTATTAGGACTCAAGACGCAACTTTTTTTGGAGTCGACTGCCTGCGTATACTTATTGACTAGAAAAATGAGTTTGGTTGATTTGCATATAAAAATGACAGTACAGAACGTTATTGACAATTATTCCATTTATGTAGATAACAAAAACTAGTATTGAAGTACACGTTTGACGTAACAGGTGTCTGGTAACAACTTTTTCTTTGGGTTGTTGAAAATTAATGAGAATAATAATGAAATGGCATTTTGTTTCCGTCCTTCATGGTAAAATATAGGAATGCGGAGGACTCTTCGGAGTTGTCCCAGGACCGGCGGTTTACGGTGGCGTCTACGGAGGAGGATATGGTGGTGCAGGATATGGTGCAGGATGGGGTGCCCCAGCTCCAGTGGTACTGAAGGATTACGGTCATCAACACCACGTTCCCCAAGTGCACGAACACCACCGACACATCTGGAAGGTGCACAACTATGACCATCATGCCCACAAAGTCCACAATTACGACCACCACGAACAAAAGGTCCATCAATACAACACTCACAAGAAAATAGTGCACAAGGATCATCTTCACAAGCATCATTTGCACGTGCATAATCTCCATCAACACAATCTCCATCGCCATCAACTCCACCAACACAACTTGCATCAACACAACCACCATTTGACCAATGTGTACGAACAATACTTGCACAACTACCATCAACAGAAGCAACAAGTCTTCCCATACCATCAATCTGTCCATAAGGTCATTCCTCATCATCAACATGTGGCCAAGCATCACGAATACTACCAGAAGAACCCACATCCAGTCGTCGTTGATCACGGACACGCCAAAGGATGGGCTGGTTATGCTTCCGACCCAGTTGCTAAAGTCGTCCCAGCTCCAGCCGCCGCTGTCGTGGAGAAAGTCGAAGTTCCAGTTGTGACCGTTTAAGAAAAAGACCATAAATATGATATACAACATTACATAAAAAATTAGCTCATTCAACTTCATTTTATACGATAAGTCACACGAGTTTACTACAACTATAACTACGCGTATTAAAATAATGTACACGACTTTTTTTGTAGGAGGAAATTTAGAACATCAAAACTCAAAAAAGCCAGACTAAACTAACTATAATAATTTTGGATACGAAAAAAAAGAATCCACAAAAACTTGCAAGTTTTTTGTACAACGATTTTTTTAAAAAAAAGTATAATAACCTCAATGCTCAAAAAAGTGAAGAGCAGTTGTAAAACGTAAGTAGCAGTGTTAGGAAAAATGCGTAAACGAGAGCATGCAGAAATTGTATGTAAGTTTTTTTTGGGAAAGAATGGCGAAAATTGTATGTCTTTCAGGTTGAGTCTTAGCATGTATTATACAGGTACATTAACATTTTTCGAGTAATGTATCATGTATAACACGGAAACCAGTAATATACTTCAAGTAATATTACACTCATTTCTTTGAGCCGTCGTTTTTGTGACTTGACATCGTCCTTCCTCTTGTCTCTCAGTTCAAAGACTTTCTTTCACTTTCTGCTTAACCAGCGGCTCGTAGGCCCTGCTCAGTTTTTGAGCCAAAGGTTCCTTAAGATTCCTCACTCTCAGTTTCACATTCTTTGTATGCTAGTCACATGCCCAAAAAGAAGACAAAGCCCATACTGCAAAAATTCACTTTTACATTAAACACGTGTAGCCAAAAAATCTGTCATCATATATATTGCTTAATACACGGAAAATCAAGGTGAATTTGCGCTTTTTAGCAAATGTACGCATTTAATGAACTGGTGCTGTGGAATGCAAAATGCAAGCAAGTGTCTACGGCAGCTTTTCATCAAAATGCTTTTATGTTTGCCATCAATAACTATATAATGTAGTATTTCACGGGCTTTTGCAAATAACTCACATTTTCACCAGCAATGAGAATGCATGTATTTATATGCACAGAATACGAGACTTTTTATTTACATACCTATTCTTTCTCCACCCAAAATTAGTGTCTCATCGGCATTCATTTTGAAGAGAGTATGGGAATCCAACTTTTGTAAAATGTTACTCAAATTACAAAAACTGTAGACAAATTTTTTGTATCTTAATAATACGATCTTTGGCTTTCTTTGAGTAGGGATTTTCGTTCTTCAACGATTACTTGTACCAGTCTTGATTTCCAGTATTTCACATTTTGTACGAAAAAATGAAAATGAGAGAGAGATTATGTTGAAAGATAACGAATTTTGTAATAAAAACATCTTCTATGTTGATAAATTGGTCATTGTTTCAATATTCGACATTCATTTCTTCTGTATACATAAATATTCACATTCACACTGAACCTGAAATTCAAAACTTGAAAATGCACATTTCTAAAAAGTTAAAAAAAATACCGCAATCAGTTTCGCTCAAGTTTCGCAAAACACTTGAATACATTGTGCGTAAAATTTAATATAATTTGCACACTTGGCTAATTTCTTGTGAGACGTGCATGAACTAATTTATGTTAAAGGTTGTCTTGAAAAACGAAATTTAGAAGAATCAAGAAAACGTTCATTTGAAAATTGCTCAAAAAATGCCATCGTCATAAATCATTAAAAATTTTGAAGGTTCATGGGAGACTTTGTTTACCTTTAGACTTTGCTTTACTTGACTTGAATGTAATCTCGTTAATTCCAATTAACCGATGCACGTCAAGCATGAACTAGAGTGAATGCGCAATACTACAACCATGATTTTGAAACTTTGTTGACGTGCTAAACACTACCTCTCTTGAAGACAGTTGCGTAAGAATTACGAGCAAACCACCATGTACTCGCAAAATTCCTCGTATGAGAAAACGCATTTTTGCTCTTTTGTTTTCGCACATTTGGTCCTTTTGCTACGTGTGAGTGAATGCAATGCAAGCAACAAAAAGATTACTACAAAACTTATTACATTAATAAGAACCGGGTGAACTGAAGAGGCACGACTTTAACGCTACTACTATCAACCGCAGCCACACGTTTCCCTGATTTAATCACTTTACTTATGACTTGCATTGCCGTCTAAAAAAAAACAGCCTTTAACCTACATTTAAATTGTAAAGGAGATCAAAAAGGATGCAAAATATATCATGTCGTGAGCCGGCTACTTAACTTAGAGCTCAATCAGCATCTCATCTCGTTACAGAAGCACTGTTTAGGCTTCTAATGAGCCTCATTTGAATATAATTTTGTGTAATCGGACAACAATAATTATGATTAGAAAGGTATTTATTTAGTATTACTTAAGACTCTGTGAGTGATAGTGTTTAGCGTTGTCTCACCGCCATATTGTAAGGCCGCTTAAACTTCTTTCAAGTATCAGTAAAAAATAATTCCAGAATTATAAGTTGCAGTAGTTATTGTCGTTGTTACTTTTCGTTTTTCCAGCTTGCGTTTTGCATAAATTAGTAGATTCCTCTACTTTTCCTACTGAAATTGAATATTGAATTTGAGTTTGAATCCACGGCATTTAAAGGAAATTGTGACTGGAAAAATGCCATACGTGGCGAATGGCGAGGTAAGCGTGTGTGCCTTTTGGTTTAATCCATTTATCCTCATACTGTCATAAATATGTCACGAGAGTACAAACTAGTCATAGTTAATGGCTTATAAAATCATTTTTAGAGCAAATTGGTCTTCCCTTCTGACCTACAAAGGGATCCTAGCGGAATGACATAATAGAGAAGGAAATGCATCCTTTCTATTAGAATTGAAAGTGCAACAAGTAAGCACTAAAAAACACTTTTTGTACCCTACATTCGCTAACGTGTATCCACTCAGCACGTTACTATACTTTACTAG
>JABASF010001206.1:0-25056 GCA_019776145.1 Harlomillsia oculata | reverse complement strand
TGAAGAAACTGTTCTAAAAACTGGAGTTGCAATAGAAACTCAAGGATTTTGTTTTGTGGTTAGTGGAAAAAAAAGAGAAACATTGAAGGTACATTTACGAGTCATTTATTTGAAATTACGTAACATTTTACATACAAAAGTGTATTTTTGAAAGAATGCAAATATACTAATGTCCATTATAATACACACACAAAGAACTTACTTTTCAATCATTTTCAATAATCTGATGATGATTGGTGTTGAACAGGGACAGGCTACTTTGCAGTTATTCCCGCACCTGAAGCCACTTCAAGGGATGGAAGGTAAGAAAAACTTTGTTGATCCGTCTTTTTGTGAATTCACCCTCACTCGTACAGCCCTTTTATCAGGGCAGCTGGCTTTTTTAAGACTCGCGAAGTGCCCTATAAAAAGACTATACAATGAGGGAATTAGACGGACAGTGATGATGATTGCTGACAATTGAGGAATTGTAAACTCTTCGATGGACGCTTTAAAAGTGAGTCTAATGTGATTGAAGCTTGAGCAAGTTAAACTATCTGTACTGTAGGTGCACTCACGGTTTGGAACAAAGGGGCAGAGTGTGAAAGGCTAGGCGTGCTCATGGAGCAACGTTGAGTCACATTAGCACACTACATTAAAGTAGTGTTGTAATGGAAGGACACCGTATCGTACAGATTTTTTGGAACGTTTGTCCAGAAACAAAAGTCTGAGACGAACTGACGTTTCTGAAGTCCAGCTTGCATGATTTTATAAGGGTCCAAAAGTAAGCGGACTAGACTTCCTTTAGGGATGTGGCTAGACTTCCCTTGCCTCGATCCGAAATTTTTAACGAAAGAAATGTTCCTTCGATAAAGACAGAGGCAGACCACAAAAACATCTGGCGTAAGCAGATAAGCCTCGTTTCACTGTTCGTTTTAGTAAGATTTGGGGGATCCTTTTTTTGTTTCGTGTACTATGCACTTGTTGTCAACTGGACACTTGCGTCCTGTTGTCGGATGAGAACCACGACGATTGCTAACGTTCACCATGCCTGCCAATTTCGACTTATCAGTATCTACGACTTTTCGGTTTTGTTATGTGTAGGGTTTTCCACTTTCCAGTCCACCGGTGGTGGTGGTGTTTGCGGTTCGCTTCCTCTTTTCCAAGATCTAGTTCATCTTTTCTCTTTCCTTCCTTATCGGGACGGTTGTCCACTTTCCTTCTTCGTGGTTGTCACTTTTGCTCTATATGAACCAAAATGTACTAAAACTACCACTTAAATGTAGTACTTTGATAATGTAAGTTTGACGAAAATAACCCTTTCCAGTTCAATTGACGCTTTTGAGGGTTTAACTAATATTGGTACATGAGCTTTACGTTGACGTGGAATACCCACTCATTCCATCCCTTCCTTAGTATATTTCCATCATCGTATATTAGTCATCGTCATTAGCCCTCGTCCTCGCATTATTGTAAGTTATCTGTTTGCTTTCTGCTGGTGCGTTAATGTAATGTACTAACTGTATAGTCGTGTAGCTCGCATGATGATATTCATGCCGTTTGCTATCTAATTTCTCTGAAATACACGATATTCTAATGCCCCAAAAGTACGTTGTGCGTTGTGATTATGCTAACGTTGCATGCTTCATATAAATGCTTTGAGAAGAAACAGATTCATTCGATGCACTTCCGTTAAACATTGCATATTATGTCTACAAGATATGTATTTGTGTACCGTTCCATCTTCTAATGACTTTGATGACGTGTTTAGGTGTTGTGGACTTTTTGAGTACGGAGGTCAGTTCATCCAGAGCCAAGAAGTTCTGCTTGGTCAACTTCATAGACACGCCTGGTTTGGTGGACGGTGGAATGCATTATCCGTATGATGTTAATGAAGCTCTCATGTGGATGGGTAAACCTAATAATTTTATTAGTGCATCATACGCTCAAAAAAAATGCGTACCTATGGCCTCAGATATAAAATACAATATTTTTCTTATATAACGTTTCTCAGGAGATATTGCGGACCTCGTCATGGTATTTTTTGATCCTATGGGACAGGCATTATGTAAGAGAACGCTCAATATTGTCGAAAATCTCTGGCGTAATCACAGCGATAAAGTTAGACTGTACTTGGCTAAAGCGGATGAAGCTGGTACGGAGACAGACCGTCAAAAGTAATATACAATAATACAATGTACAAAAAATGCTTCCTGTCATGGCTTTCACACGTTACTACAGAATACAATGTAAATGTCCGTTTAAAAACTTATTGAATAGAGTGTTGATGCAAATTGTGCAAGAACTCTGCAAACGACCAGGGCTCAATCGTACAGGCTTTGAAATGCCGACTATTTTCTTGCCGGATTCGACAAGTAAAGTAAGTAATTTCGAACTTATACCCTTTACATTTTCTAAGTGATACGGTGATACCTGATTACAGCAGTTCTAATTGTTGCTGAATGTATACTTTCTAGCCCACTAAATGTGCAAACCAGATTGATGAGGTTTGTCGCGTTATTGAATCAGTAATCAATCAAACTGTACAAAATTCGTTGAACAACCTTCGAGCAGATTGTATTGCTTTCCGAGCGAAAATGGACGACGCTTTGATCGTGCACGAGGATGCTCGTAGTCGTAATCGACAACGTTTTTTTAGAAGTCAATAACTTTTGCTCAATTACTCCAATTTCAAGTTACATTAATATTAAAGAATATGTTGTCGAAGAAGTGTGCTAACGCCGTGGACATGTGTTTTGTTGCAGGTTTAACATTTGGAGGTTTAGGTGTATTGTTGCCCATTCTCCTATTCGTAAGTATAATTGTCGCAAATTCAACTCGGGATTCCATGTTCAACCATCTTGGGTCTGCCACTGATATTGTTCGAGCCGTTACGGTAAGTGTGTGTTTTCAGAAATTTGCACCTTATTTGAAATTTTTTAAATAGTGATTGTGACCATTTGCTTTTGACTTTATTTAGAATCCTTTAGCCACCCTTTGGAAAACTATACCAGCTGCGTATCATTTGCAAATGATAATTGCCGTTGTTTGTGTGTCAGGAGGACTGCTAATATTTTCTCGATTTCATCCAAATGAGGAAACCATGCCATCCTGGAAATCCAAAATGATCAAGGCAGCCAAAGTCGTAGTATCAAGTGCCGAAGAGAGATGTGTATGTTTGCATGAATAATGTTTTTTCTCAACTTTATTAGGTAATTGCGCAGTTTTATTGCATGTTTTCCCTTATTCACACAGGAAACCATGTATGGGTTATATTTACGCGAGAGCTTAACGGACGAAGATGTTCAAACATATCAATGATCCGCCAGAATGTATCATTCTAATTGTGAGTCATCAAGTTAACCATAAAAACTACGTAATATAATATTTTACTAATCTTATCAAAGCCTCATGCGATTACCAATTATGTTAATTATTTTTTAGGCTGAAATACATGTATGTTGTACATGTCTCAGATGTCCCCATCTTATTCATAATGCAGAATGCTCATTCCAGTAGAAGTCGCATGATCATCGACAAGATAATGATAATGGGAACAAGCTGACGCTCAGGAGTATATGGGATTTAATAGCGTTTCTGATTCTATTTTATTTTTAGTTCCAATTTCGTATGGACAAGGAATATGTTTTGCTGGAGAATTATTAATACTAAGCCATTGTTTAATGTATCTTGGACAAGCGTAGGCATGAAATGAGCGGGAATAGGAATCTAGTAATCTTTAGTATATAGTTTAATTATGGCTGGCACATTACTATTGTGATTTTCTTTCCTTGCGTGCTGAAACCATTGAGGGTAAACGTGTGTAATGCTGAAATTTAAAACATGAGGAAGCATTAAGCCTAGAGATACTAATTATAAAACAACAATGTTAGTTATAAGGAATGGTATAATAGTTGGTAAGAATCCGATTGGTTGATTGCTCAGTGTCTGTGTATTTCTTTCTCCACGTTGCTCTTCATAATGCATTTCGGGTCACGATAACTCGAAGTGTCAAGGGGTCGCATGTGCGATTCGACTATTTATGATTTACCTGAAAAATAATCTATTCATTTTGATATTAAAATAAATTTTGATTATATTTTCAGGCTGGTCGGCTGGCAACACGATTTCCAATTCACGAAATTAATCTACCCTCGAATTGGAAGGCTTAACATAACATAAGCCTATGAATAATGCTGTAATGTTCTCTTCCACGCTCCACGCGCTTTATAGTACACTGAATCATTTGATGTTGGTAAGTTCCTCTTCACTCGTCGCCGTCGCCTCCAACCTCCCAACATTGACATACAGAATTTTCTGAGGATGGTACGTCGTTGAACATTTGATTCAAACATATCACAATTTGTGGCTCAATTTTATGTCCACTTCATCAGCCAAAGCCACTCCAGGAAGATATGCCAACTTGTGGGCCTACTGACAAGGACTAGGAACTGCCACTTTGCCGCTCCAGTTGAAATACAAGTGGCACAACGCACAGCTAAACTTGTAAGCCAACCGATGAATTCGGCATTCATTGACCGAATTCATCGGTTGGCCTATATATAAAAATCAAAAAATGCTAAACACAGGCCTACTTTACGTGGCCCTCCTTATTATCCTGACTCGAATTGTCCACTTCCGATGAGTAGCATGGAGAAAGAATGAATACACTATCTATGATATGACTATGATGCAATCAATATAGGATGTTTTCAATCTTTCCCTGCTTACAACAGTAAATATTCTAAATGTTTGTCCAAGTTAGTGTTATTAAGTTATCCATTTGTAACCATAATTTACGCCTTTTAGTTGCATTCTATAGTTAATGAACCATGATAATTGTATCCTGGTGTACAATGTGTAATTGGTGCTTTTCTGCATTCCATTTTTGAATAATTAACATATTATATGCAGTTTTGAATTGTAATACGGTTTAAGAAAATGCAACAATTTATGGTTGTAAAGTAATGTGCTTCGAATCTCTGGATTTGTTAGGTTTTGAAAAATAAATGTGCCTTTTGAACGTACCAGTAAGTTGAGAAATTTATTTTGACTTCCAAACTATATACGTTTATTTATTTCATTATTTTGACTCCATTGAAACATACAATATAATTATTCATTTGTACTAAACCAATAATAATTTACTCAATTCAAAATGTTTAACGTTGTAAGCGATCAATTTTAAAATGTAAACAACTTTACAGTTTAACTTGAAACATATCGTAACAAAAAGTCTTGCAAAACAGTCTGAGTTCATTTTGTCATAGTGTGTACCAAAATGCTTGTAGCACACGTTTTGAACAGCGTAACTTCGGCTTTCGGGATAAATATTACAATTATTTTATACACAGACATATGATTTTGTCGGTGAAATTAGACGATCACTGTGAATTCACCACATTGGAAGCTATAATTAATGAAATTAGATACACGGTGATTTTACAATGAAATATTACTACATTATTACAATTTCCAGCTTGCAGGCTACTTATTATTAAACATTAGATACGGTGGTTTGTTCTTTTTCACGTGGGGAATTTGACAACAAAGTCACTTCTGAAGCTGTGCTAGTGACAGATTCGCGATGACTATTCCAACGAACTGAGTATGACGACATCCAATTAGTGAAACAGGTGATGACATTCTTCCCAAGTGGTTCAGCATCAGTTGCCATCCCTGCCACCATTGGAACAACAACATTAGGATTTTCTAGAGAGTCTAGGCGAGTTTCTTCATCGTCAGCATCAATAGGTATTGAGATTTGGATTGAAATGGGACAAACTTTGTTGTCTCTGTTACAATCTGCATAACTATTGTCGAGTGGAGGAAGAAGCAAATTGGATACAGCTTGACTATTATTTTGAGAAGTCTCGCAATCTACTGTGATGTGTGCTGTATCTTCTATGGCAGATGATTTGACTGGGCTTGACACCCCTGAACGAATTCGAGAAACATTGCTGGCACAATGTCCGTGAATACAACAGGAAGATGAACTGACCGGACAACATTGATCGCTGTAGCAGCATTGTAACCTGTGGAGACATTTGACCAAATGTTGTCTTAAACGTTTGTATCGGTATGCATAGAATATCGGGGACAACATGGGATGTAATGCAACGAAGACAAGTGGAATGACACTGCTCCATGATCCGTGAGGAGGGATGAGAACAAAATCCTCAGACCAATTTGCAGAGTCGATGGACGTTGCACTCTGCTCAAAGTTCATTATACAATTATTAGATTCGGGAAATAATGCTAGTCAAATTCCCTTTTGCAAGGTATAATTCAATTCTCACCCAGAGTAAGGTGAAAGCACATCCAATCTTGCGGTAATAGTATGGTGACCAACACAAGATAGTGACCGATAGGGAAAGCACGGCCACCCGAGCTGCTCTGTCAATTCGACATCTCAAACGATGAATGAACTTCAATGGGATGTCGATGGGATGAAACCGCGGCTTTTCACCCGGCATACCAGAATCTGCAAATTGTAATAAAGTGTTTATATGTAAAATATTCCGTTTGTAATAAAAATACTATAATTTCATTATGTGTGCAAAATCATAGTCGTCCTTACGCAATTTACTTGGTGCCGTGAAATAATACGGCTTGTAGCGTCGACGAAGTCGAACCTTTTGTCGACGAGCTTCCCACCAAATTCTCGTGTAGATGTAAGCCATGAGTAATACAGGGATGATGAAGAAAACAGTCCCATGGACCAACGTATACACAGACCACCATAAGCGTTTCATTGAAATCACATTCGTTTGCATTCCGCAAACTGAGAAAATAGAGTAACAGAGATCAAACGAAGACAGAAAAGCTGTACCTATAAATGAAAAAATGCAAATCAGATATAGGTTAGTATTCTATTATTATTTTTGATGAATTTATTCTTCAACGTATATGTCAACAGATTCTTTTGTATTCTACTTTTAAAAATAGTTTTTTTTTAAAAGGAGCATCTCAAGATCGCAAGTATGCCAGGAAAAAGCTGGAATGAAAGATTTGCAGGATCGTGACTCACATAGAGTGATGAGTCCGCTGATGATGGAAGTCGCAAGGACGGTCGGGGTGGTGAGAAACTTGTGGTAATGGAGTGGAGTGACTACGGCCAAGTAACGTTCACCGGCTATCTGCAATGTGGCGAGGACAGACCCCGTGGCGACGACAGACACGAGACTATTCTTGATGAAACAAGACCATCGCCAACCAGAAGCTGTCATCAAAACGTCTCCCATTTTCATTACATGCTCAGATTGAATAACTGATGACAACACCGGAGAGTTGACTGAAACATTCGGGCCAAGAACTACAAGACCAATTCCATTATGTTCGACGTGGTAGTTTCGGTAGCTTAAAAGAACGTCGATGAATGCGACGGGTACAAGTATTACCACTGAGATCAAGTCAAACATCAAGAGGTTGAACAGAAATCTGTAAACAACAAACAAAAGCGCATTTATAAGCATACATTTGATTTCCAAAAGTTGTTTATTTATGAATGGGCTTAATTGACCTAATTTTTAATTTTCAATGCACAAGAATGGAATGAGGATGAGGATGAGTTGAATCTTGAATGAGCAATGAAATGTTAGAACCATTGTACGCTTAAGAACGCATTGAGTATTTTATAGCCATGAACCAATGTATATATTTGAAAATTGATAATGAAGAATATTCCTCGTCAAAACAAGTGCAATCAAGTTTAACCTGGTTAGAAATTAATGTGTACGGGGTTACGATTACGATGTCCGATGACGATAATTTTTGTCGTGTACGTGTGCTCAGTGTCTTTGTAGAAATGAATTTATAATACAGTGGAATTCGAGGAATACAAATTGAGGCGAGACTGAGACTCAATATATCACGTATGCATATAGAGTTCAATTGGCATGGAATTCTAAGAGGAGAATGAGAGCGTGCAAGGAAATTACCTTGGACAATTTTGAGAAATAAAAGACCATGCTGAGAGCCATGGAGAGACAAAGTCAGCATTACGCATTACTATTAGTTAAAAGGAGCATGGTGTTGCATGCAAGCTAAGAAAATATTAATGGCACGTTGAACTTACTTGTCTGTAATGGAGCGAATGTGCTTCGAACGCAGGTAAATGATCAACAACGGAATGTTTAAGATAAGTCCAACGACGAAGATAACTAGAAGAGATGCTGACACTCCATAAAGTTGATAGTAATCATCTTCAACTGATGAATCCTCCATTGAAGCCTCGGCAATGGCAGCTGCGCTAGTCCCAGTTGTCCTTTAAAGCATGACAAAAATGAACAAATTAATCAGAGTTTGCGAAATCGCCTTGTAAATGAATGTTGACATAACGTCGTCATCATCTCCTCTATAAATGAGTTAAATGGTTTGCATGAAAATTGTGTGAAAGACATCAAGGGAAACTTTGAATACTCGTTATGAAAACCTTTTTTTTACTATTTAGCTTTTTAGTGAGACGAAGTGCTCATTTTTACAAATATGAAAGTTCATAAATACACTGAATTTTAAAAAGAGCAATGCTACTCTTTTGGCCCACACGAGATTTGAACGCCCACAAGGAAATGTTCCCGGGAATGTAAATCACATCTTCTTTTGACAACTTGAAGGTCTTGGCTCAAATCGGATCGTTTGTCAAATCGTAAATTTGAATGAAGCAGACGCGACTCAACAGTTTGTTCAATGTCCATGCCGTCCCTTAATGTGTTTTCTCTGTTTCCTCTGCGTCGTAAGTAACCTTACATCCCGATTACACATCAGCATGCATCATCTTCCAATCTATACTCCTCTACCTATTCTTTATTTAAGAGCGATTTTTCATAATATCGGAAAAGTTGACTTTCATACTAATCCTAGCTAAATATCCCCCAAATCCTATTTTAATTCTCCGACCATCCTAATCAAAATACCCAAGTAGGAAACAACGAATTACTATAGCTTTTCTAATGTTTTCGATTAGTTTTCGTCATTCCTTGCCAACGCCAACAGTTAACATTTTTATAAAAACCCTGCTAACCGCAAAATGCAAGTGAATCGTAGTGCTATACTTATTCTTTAATAGATTCCTGTAAATATACGATACACTAACACAACAACTGCTTTTCTAAGGCTAACAGACTAACAGTCGAAGAAACGAAACTCAAGTCATAGCGTCATAGGGCAAAAGAAGAAAAGGCAAAAATAGCAATCGATTAAGAATGCGTTGGCCCAAATAATTTAGATTTGGAGCAGTTTTGCCCTGGCTCTGGCAGAAGAAACGAGACGTAGTTGAGTAGTTTTGTTGTTCTCTTCGGTTAATAGAGAAGAATAAAATAGTGTATTATTAACCCTTAGTATACCATTCCATAGCCTACAACAATGTATATAGGAATATACTAGTGTTATCCATCTGTACTCTGCACACTTTGATACCCCTGAGCCTGACAATGACAAGAGAGTCGTTGTTATCTCTTCATGTCCTTTTGGCCTGTGCCCCCCGAATGGCGCATAAAGCATAACACAAACACACAGCACAAAAGAAATAAATAAAAAAATATTATTATATTTCTTTCACGACTCAAGACGAATGAGAATGAGAGTGAGTGAGATGCGAAAGATTCATAGTTCAAAGAGGAGCAAGCAACCTTTAAAGAAAAGTTTTGATCTCTCCTTTCTCATTCTGTTCAGGACAAACATGATAAAAGGCAAGTCTTGTACTGGGTTCAATTACAATAATGTAACCCAGCTTATAAGTAGATTTATAGAAAGAAACGAAAAGTTCAGAGGCGATGCCAAAGCAAAATATTATTGAGTCGTGGATGTCGCTGTCATCTCAATGTCCCCCACATATGCATAAATAATGTCACTTTTATAATGTATGCAGATTGCGGTCAAGCTTCATTTCGATATTTATTTTAATGTTACAGGCTCAACTGTTTGTGATGCAGTCATGTCTTTACTTTAAAATTGGAAGCTACAAAAGTGAAAAATATGGTCTAACATTTTAGAAATTCAAGCTTAATCTCGATCTTTATTTTAATGTTACAGGCTCAACTGTTTGTGATGCAGTCATGTCTTTACTTTAAAATTGGAAGCTACAAAAGTGAAAAATATGGTCTAACATTTTAGAAATTATGTAAGGCATATATATTCCCTCTTCGTTCCATATTCCATGACTCTTGTCAAAGTGCACAACTTAGTTCGACAATTAAGTCCGTCTTTCTTTATCTTATCTGGAAACGAGGAAGGCTTTCGAACACTTGTGGACGCTAAGAGTGGCTTCAACTGAATTCAATTATAGTTTGCACAAGGCACTTGGTTTGAGGATAGATAGTATATGAAGGAATTTTGAAAAGTAATAGAAATCCTTATAGCAATCCTAATTTCTTTTCTCTTTTGAAGTCGAGTGGATAAGTAAATTTGTTTGATCTTCCAAATCCACATCGACCTTTTCACCATATCTCAAAATCATCAATAAAATCAAACTATACAATACGAGTGAAGCACGTTTTGTACATGCATTTCAGTATCTTTCCTCTTCGAGCATTGAGAACGACAAGGGCTTTGAATGGTCTTTGTCAATTAACACATCCCAAAGAATGCGTGGGCCGCGTGGGTCATGCAAGACTAATAAGCATGAAAATAATGCAATAACTCATCCTTGCGCTTGTACTATTTAAAACTAGAAAAACTGAAGGTTCAAAAAGGATTTGATTGGCTTTGTTTCGAAATTTCAGGCGTTAAGTATGAGATTTTAGAGTCCAACCTTTTATCTCGGATACTATAGATTCTCAGAATCATGACAAAAAGGAGTACAAAGGAAAATTTTGCGTCTTCGTTTTACTTCGAATGTACGCTTTTGAAGTCTCATGCTTTTAACAGAATTAGAGTTACGACTCGTCTTGCTTTGCAAGTTATAAGAACCAAAGATTCAGCATCTTTAATCTAATCGTGTACTCCGAAATGGAGATGAACTACATTTTGTAAAACCGAACTACATTCGTCAAACCAAACCAAACCATATTAGAGACAGTAAAGAGGAGTCTTTTATACGATTTAATTCACTGCTTTGAAGATTTTATGCTATCAAAAAACCTACTTTAGTAGACCTCAGCCTCACCGTCTTTGTTAAAAAAACGGCACACACAAGGACTACTTACCCAGTGAAGAAAATACCCGATTTGCAAGATGACACAAAAAATATTATCCCTGCTTTTGTACGCGTGTGTGCTACTGCAAAAATACGCCTTGCAACTGATAGCCACTGGATATCAATTTTGGTATATTGCACATCCAACAATGGTGACCCCAATTCTGTTACCGTGGTAGTCGTAAATACTTTTATTGGATATTCAACCTAAAGAACCTAAACGTCTTTCGTAGAAATCTTAAACTGGTACGTGGCACGAATTGGACAAAGGAAAAATATAGAGCACGAAAATTTAATCCTTTCTTAGTAAAATTCGAGGTTGGAGGTTCCACCCGTTTCCCTCAAAAAGACCCGCAAAGGATTTAGTACTTTTTTCGGAAATTTAAAATCCCTTTATGCACTAAAATAGACAAGCAAGCTTAACAGAAACGCACAACTTATTGTATTTTCTTGAAAAACCAACTCAGATTCATCATAATCAATAAAATGTGCTACCTGGAGGCCAGGAAAATGCTTCTTGATTGCTACAAGTTACAAAAATGAAAATTTGGATAGTGACTAGTGAGTAGTAGTTTCACATCCCACATCCCACACTTTATAGTAAAGAGTTCAGGTTTACTGACCACTACTACAGCATAAATAAGTGCAGGTGTTCTTAACATTTTGCAGAGTAATAGCTTATCCTAAATTGCGTAGGTTGCGTTGTCCTGCTAAAATAAAGTGAACAGGAATGATCATAATCATAAGAAAAGGCGTTAGAAATTACATAATAAAATATGCTCGTTTGAGTCTTATTGTTTTTATGTGGAAACGAGATTTTTTTGCACTAGCTCGTATACATATTTGGCTACGTCTACGGTAGACATGAGGGCGCACACAAGAAAATGAGATTCCACCTTTTCTCACATGAACTGGAAGGTTGAAGATCCAGATTTCTTTTGTCTTTTTTTTCTACTACTTACGTCTTCTGATCGAATTGTTCGTCATGGGAATAAAATTGCAAAATGTAAATAAATTAGACTTGTTTCGCGCATAAGAATGTGTTGGGCATGACATCATCAGGTCGGAAAACCTCCTCTCTGTACGCATTTGTTAAAAGCAAGCATAGAATTAATGAAAACGTGAGTTTAGGTTGCTCAAAGCAAAGAGTATTATTTACAATAAGTGCTTCCAGGTTCATGTGTGCGGTTGCGGTTGGTCCATTAAGCTTTGCTCATCTTAAATTGAGATGTAGAGATTGAGATCTTAGGAACCGCTTTTCAGGCAACTTGACAAGGTTATTTACAGTGTGCAGGTAGTAGTTGGTAATTTTGTTATACCGCCGACGTCAAACGTACAAACCGTTTGATGAGCACGCAGACATTTGTTTTTATGGTATTCTCAATTTTCACATCCTTTTTGCACTATTGTTGTTTATATGCCGATCAACTACTATGTTAAGAACATAAGTTCTCACGTAATCAAATTGTGTACAGTGTTTCCTTTACGGGTTTTTTCTAAAACAAACAAAACTTATATGGATTTTCCTGTTTTTTAAACTCTGCGAAAATATTCATTTTTTCAACAATGAGATTTGTGATTGCATAGTTTCGCTTATAAAGGCTACAGGCATGAAATAAACTCTCGAGTCTTCGGTTTTATCTTATTTCTCACGGAATTCATTGGAATTGTTCATGCAAAAAACAGCGCCAGTTTGTTTCAGTTCTAGACGTAGACGTACTCAAGACATTTCCCAGCGTCTCTGCTGCTGTTGTTCTTTTGTATGTTCGATTCAATACAAAGGAGAAACTATCATAATTATAATATACGCCGATATACCATTACTCAGAAACATGTCTTGTATGAAACGATGATTCAGTTACCAAATTCGTACAGTTATTTATACGCCGAATTTTCGTTCTAAAATAAGAAAACCGATTATATGATAGATTACTTGCATCTTTCCTGCTTTCTTTCCTGCTCTCACGATATGACGGCAATTTAAAGCTGTGCTTCTTAGAGCACAGGATTTCTACTTAAAGAAATTGTGATACAGTCATGTTGAATTTGTTGATTTAATGCAAAGTAGACATTTCCGGGTGTCCAAAATTGAACCCGGGTTCCTGATACTGCCAGACTACCGCCGACTCGCTGTCACATTTGTGACAGCTGCTTGCCTTGATTTTTTAAAGAAAGACGAGACCAAGTCGTCCGCTGTGAAGCATATAAACGACTGTGTGTTTGGGATAGCACTTGGATTTGTCATAATACGGACGCCTGCACTTGCCCTAAGGGATTTAGTAGGATGCAGAGTGCAATTACACGATGATGTCCTCTTGACTCGACTATAGCAAAATAAGATGACACTAACAAGATGTAAATACTTATCCTCTGTACCTTACCCAACTTTTAGCGCATAAGAGCAATACGGAGAAAAAAAATCATGTCTTTGACGCTGAAGCAAATGACTGACTGACTTACTCTGTCAGTAATAGAGTTGGCGTTCAAAACCTACGCAATGTTCGGGGCAAAGTAAGGTTCGGCAGATGTTCACAAACGTAATTCTGTAATGTTGTCTGTCGTGTGGTCAGTTTTTTCCTGCAACTCTCATGCTCTCAAGAAGAAAACTATAAATCCAGACAGACTTGTGCTGGTGCAATTCCAAATGGTTCTTCTCACCTTTGCAATTTGAGAGGATATATGCTCACACTATTCTTCTCTTGACGAGAAACATTCTCAAAACAGAAAGAGGAGGATTCTATTAGTCATACATATGATATACGTAACAACGTGGATGCAATCACAGAACCAAAACCAACGTGAAACATATTGCGTTCTTTGACGTGTCTTCGACTTCACCTTCTGGACCAAAATGAACATGATATGTTTACAGCAAAAAATAACCCAAGGCATTCAAAATCAAAATGCTGATTGCGAGTAATGGATAATATGTCTCCAGTCCAGAGGTGACCTTGTGCCCGAAAATAAGCTGGTCGTACCTTGCGGACAGGCACGCTGAGAGCACAGAAAACAATATGGCATTAAACAACAAACCAAGAATGTCATTCGGAGATTTTTGTGACAGCCATAATAGTGGCAATGCGGCCAGCAGCCTTGCTCAATGACTAAGGTCAGACTGATTCAGAGGAGCACAAGGTCTGATATCATTTATTTGAAGGTAGAGAATCCATGTGTTTCATCATAAGAAAATGCTGACACCGGCTCAACGTGAAGACGATTAACCTTTAACTATGTAACTCCTGCTCCGTTGTTCATTGCACCGACGAGACGTGACACGACATTTTGGACATTGGAGAAGCTTCCCTTCAACTTGCATTCTTTGTTTGGATGTTATGAATACACTAGGAATGTTCGCAACGACAAGGCAAATGTCGTTAATTTCAGTCAACTGCGACACAAGAACGCATTCGTCTCATGTCTCAAACACTCTATCACTAATCATTCATCAATCTTCCACTGTCTTTGGCCTTTACATGTCTAAATTAAAATATTTTCACTCATATTATGCATTCTATAGGAAGTCAAAATCTCAGTGCACAAACAATACTAATTAGCAATAATACTAATCATGAATGAATCTTGGATCATTTATGCAAATAAATATGATTCGTAACGCGGTACTTTTATGCTTTAATAGAATAAATCACGCGTAAGAGCATCGCGACCACTTTATTTTATCAATGAATAAAACCGTGAAAATGATGAATCATGAAAACCCTGAAATACTAAAAGAGAGCTTTTAATGAACTAATGAACTGAAGCTGTAAGTCGTAGTATTTGTTATTCCACGTACAGAATGTCATTCGCGTGCAAAATACCAAGTATTCAAGAATTCAAATTGAAACTCATTACAAAATTTGCATGGTCAATGCTAAGTACGCTATTGAATCCTAGAAGAAAGACTAGCACTAATTATCTAACAACAACAAGACGCATTTTTCCATGCATACACTTTTCACACTCACACAGACGATCGTATGGCACACGAATAGGAAAGTATGAAACTGACATGTGTAGTCTTAGTCTCACTGTCATGAATATGCATGATCGGCTCTCGGCCGTTTCAAACATACTAATCTTAAAAACTAATGAGAAAATTAAAAAGTTTAAGTGGTACTTACATATTGGTGATGTGACACCCCCAAAATTTTAAAGTGGTTGACGGAAGTCGAAGATAATCACCTCGCAAATGATCAGGGGAAGTCAAAACTGCATTATAGTTCAAGTCCAATGGGCAAAACACACATTTTTGGAGGACTTAAACAAAGTTCAATTGCCTCAGGCGGAAGTAAACAAAGTGACATTGTCCGTTTGACACAGTTTTGAAGTTTGATGTTGCTAAGAAAAAGATTAACGACGTCAATGTTCCTATTCATAAGATCAATATGTGCTCTTTGCCTTTTTTACACAATATAATTCAGTTTTGTCAGTTCACATTTTTGCTCACAATAATGAACCATTGAAACATGATGTGGAGTTGAAAGCAGGAGGAGAAGCACTATTCTCTCTTCCCTTTTGACAACGTGACGGGGTATAGTAAGAATGCGGATTCGTCTGGATGCCGCGGCCTTTATTGTTCCAGCAGTTCCAGTGTTCACCTGATGCGGATGACAAGAAGATCAATTGTTTACTGCTTATGCTTGTCACACGCGAGATCACACCGTGAGTGTGTTGACACGAATGAATGAGTGGGTGCGAGAACACATTATCTCCTTGAAAAAGTTTCCATTCAAATCTTCCATGTCAATGATGTTGTGGGGCAACTCAAGGAGGCAAATGTCGTCACACCATGTGCATTAATGATACCAAATGAAACACAACACTCCTCCTTGCTTCTCAATACTCATTCGAGTACTTCCCAGTTTGTTCCGGATGTCACGGACTATTAAAAACTCCACTTTGATCTTTCCAGCTCAATAACGATATATTGAACTCTGCATTATCAGATTACCGGTTTGGAACATCCTATTTCGAGTACACTCAACACATTTATTCATTCACGAAAGAAATAAAGTAACAGTATACCAGTTGTATAGTATATCTTTATAATTCTCAGTTAACGTTGCATTTACAGCATAACAACAGGTGGAAATGGAAACGAAAAGGCAAACTATCACTGCATAATGTAACCTGCAAATATAATGCTTTGTTTCCTGGCTCGTGAACTCACAGCAAAGCAAGATTGGCAAATTGCCCCTATAAGATCAAGTGATTCTCAAAGGGCCGATGTTTTTGGTGTGTTGTGTGCAGTTGAACATTGAAACTTGTCTCAGAAGAAGAAAACACTATCCTTATCCGACTGCTTCTTAAAGAGATTCAGAGTGAGCCAGAAAGTATCTTTCTCTCTCTCTCTTTCTCACTCTGTTCACTCAGTCACAGTCGTATTGAAACTGTTTCTTTGAATCCAAAAGGAAGATCACCAAAAGGCGCATGGAAGCACCCACAAACAAATGTGATGTGTTGATGCATTTTGCTCTAATACAAGAAAGACGAACTTGGGAAGCTGCATGTGGCTCCATTGCTTCATTGCTTGTACACATATGATAAATTCTCTCAATTTCCCCACCACAAAATACATCATCGTCGTATATTTATAATGCAAACACTATCACATTCACTATCAAAATCACACACACACACAGACACAATGCAATAATATTGTATTGTAATGTAATTTTCCAAAGCAGGCTTCTCAACTCAAACCTGTAATGAAACTTTCCTGATTGTGAGGTTCCTGTGACTTTATTCCATTAAATGTAATTTTATTCTTGAATATTACATGTAGTCCCATTGTTCTCATATTTCTCAAAATGTAAAATTCCAATAGTCCTAACACGTGAGCAAATAAGTAAAGGAAATCCCAAGAACTCACCCTCTCTCAATGTCTCAATCTCTCTGTCGCGTCCACTTGTCTACGGCTTCTGCTTCATGGTTTCTTTTATCTTCGGTACATAATTCCCTCTTCTTAAAAAGGTCTACAAAAGTTCCAACATCATCGGTATTTGTGACCCAAATTATGTAATAGAATGAATGAGAACTAACATGGAAAATGTCATATCACCACAATGCCTGGAAATGCTTGAACTCTCACATACTTTTCCATAGAAGCTTTACGACAAATATTTAGTTGTGAATAGGGAATTAACACTTTAAACAGTTCAAGAAGATCATTAAGAAAATAAAGGTGCAGCTCATAGTTTATACACTTGTTAGTGCTTTACTGATTTTGTTCAAAAGTAGGATTTTTTTCCCGTATAATATCAATCTGTACAGTTTTTTTTAGGAGTAAGTACAATTCAAACGTACGAAATTCTCTGTTTGGAAAAGTTAAACGTTTGCAGTAGTAAAAAGAATTCGTCATATGTTTTGTAGTGAGTCATACCGTATTTGATACACAATGTATTTGATAAAAAGATGAAACAAACACGTTGACGACATTTGACATGAAGGAAAACACCAAGTTGAGTCATCCTTTCTTAGATATATAGTATGAGCACGGGCGGGGTCGTTGAGAACGGTCGGCGCTTTATCTTTGCTAGCTTTATATAATTTTTGGAACCATTCCAATTCCCTATTAGCTGAAATGATATTTTTTGTTCAGCAATTCTGCGTATATACGAATGAAACGTCTTTTAATTTGTGTAATTTTCTCTTGATTGGAACACGAACATGAGGTTTTCGTTATTATGCGACTACAGCCTTGTCTGTTCGTGTATTTACATAACGTATGTATTCTTCTGATTAAGTGGATTGAAACGCAAAATTTTACGGGGTTTCTCATTAGAATTCAATCATTAACGTATCACTTGGCATCCTTTGTAGACACACAAATGTCTCGGAACTCCAAGAATTCTGCTTCTAATTCCTACAGAATGCTTATCTCCTGTAAAACTATGGTACAAATGATTAAAATCCTGGCTGGCACTAACCCGACTAACCGTCAACCGAAGCGTCCCTGCCGACAACACGTTTCGGTGATTTTCCTTCGAGATTTTTTCTTAGGATAAAAGTCACCTAATAACCCACTTGCCTTCTTTCCTATATTTCGAATGTTACTTGAACATGCCCTGACATGTTGTTTGTGACGCAATAGACTATAAAATGCTTTTCCTCTGTTTTTATATAATAGTACATATACATGGTGAAAACAAATGAAATGCGTTGCTTCACACAAGAAAAGTACATTTTCTAAAACAAATTTATTTGGGCTATTAATTAATAATTTAACATTTTAATTAATATTTCCGTGAGGTAATGTTTTTTCGTCGATTTCAAAGAGTGCATGTGTGTTATCATTCATCATGCATGTACTGTTCCTACAGGAAACTGTCCAGGTAGGTTTATCATGGAGGAAGAAATCAACAAAAAAACTTACCCGCTTTAACCAAGATGATCTGGTTGTGTATAGACTTGTTTTTAAAAGTGTAAAGAAATGCAAAAATTCTACAGACTTATAATGTACTGTAAGGTAACTTCATAAGTACAGTGAACAGTGTATTTGATTAAGGTACTTCACAATTATTCATGTTTCATACAATATACATAATAACTTTCATTTCAATTACGTAATCATTAGCGAACGCTATTGAAATTACGTTTATATGCTATATGTAAGCGGACAGCGGCTTCTGGGGCATTGTGATATCTTCCTACGGTTTCTCATCTGAACGTTCCTCTAATTAATGGTAGAGCACTGCCGTTGTTTGACGAGGATGACTTGATGAATCCCATTTCGTCAAGACAAGTCCAATCAAATTAAATTCAGTGAACAAAAATAATTTACAAATGAAATGAAATGGCCAATCATTTAGGCAGACAGGATTTATGGGGGCATGAAATTCTGAATCAACAGAAACACTTCTTAAGCGACGACTACAACGCGACGGCGACGTTTACCGTGAAATTATAATGAAATGACCTCAAAGGAAACGACAGGTTTGTTAGCGTTTGTCTGCCACTGTATTTTGCGTCGTTATTTCTTTTTGATCGCTAAATTACATTAGTAAATACTCAGCTTGAGATTCAACGAATTTTTGCTTACAAATGTTTTAATTCAATTTACTCCAATCACTAAACTTAGTAGCTTTAAGACGGGTACGATACTCAAACTTGTCATTTTCGAAGAAAGGCAAAACATACAAGAAACAGAACTGAACCTGGAATTTTAAAAAGTGTTAATTATGACACAGTTTAACCAAATATTTTTGAAGTGTAATTTCATGCTACTTACTCGCAATTAGAGCCCCGGGATAGAGGAGTGTTATAGCCAAACGATAGTTAGTTATAGAAGCCAGCGGGTCCACTATAATGGGAAGGTTGCCGCCTACATTGTTGATAATGAACAAACCAACTCCTAAAGCTGTGGATCTCAACTTGACCGGAACAAGTTCCAGTAAAATGGTCATCATAACGCCAAACCACATTTCCGCTAAAAGTACAGGTTCAAAACACTCTCTGAGTATATACTATAAATGCTATGAAAAAATGTTTCCAAGTGTAACAATTAATTTTGCAAGGATACCTGACAAATAACCAATCAAAAGAGAAAAGAAGGCGAGTGGAGGATCAAAGTAAAGAAGACCAAATATGAATGGAGTTGCCACCAACTTAATTAAAAAATAAGCAGTTTTTACTTATGACATGAAGATTAATTTATTAACGCTGGTGTTTAATGTTTTACCTGGCTTCCTGCAAGAACTAAAGCTCTTGCCGATACCCCAAGTTTTGAAACTAAACGGTCCGATACATAACCTCCAATTGCAGATCCGGCAGCTCCACCGAAAATAGAAATACCTGTCAACCACCAACCGGCATCATAATCCGGGTAATACGTTTGGAAGTATAAAGCAGAGTTGTAACCCCAACAGTACCCAGCTTTCGTTAAAAATCATAAAAGTAGGAATTAATTCAAGCTCAACAGCACACATATTGTATCATATAATATGATCTTTTAATGTTTTAATTTTATCAAACTTTACCTGAATGTCGTATACACGCTGCAAGTCCAAGGATTAATATGACAGGTTTCAAACATAAAGACCATCCGGAGGAAACCTCATTTGAACGTTTTTGAGATTCGCTTTCATGCCATCTGAAATTATCTGGACTTTCTTGAACTTTGTATGAAACATCACTTGATTGAAAATCATTAGAATCAGACGTAACTCCTCCGTCAGTGTTGTGAATACTTTTCGGAGGATCACGGACCGTTAGAAAGAAAGCTAAAGCAATAACAATTCCAGGTACTCCGGAAATAATAAATGACGCTCGCCATCCCTTTGAATAATAATTTGTAAAATCACGTATGACGTCTGTGTATTGAAACATTGACCATTAAAATTAGATATACCTGATTTAAAATGTCAGCTTGGGTAACATAATTTCCGACTGCATACGAGAAACCGTATCCAATGTAAATGCCCCAGTTAAAAATACTCATAGCTAAACCACGGCGACTTGGACGAAAAACATCAGCAATCATTCCAGCTGCCAAAGGACTACACCCAGCTTCGCTATAATTATTGTCAAATTCATAAGTTACTTTTCTTCTCCACTTTCTTTACCTGTACCAAGTACTTGTCATTGTCATTTAGCATATCGTTAAAGTATCAGTTTACCCCAGTGCTAAAAACATTCGAGCCATGACCAAATGCCAATATTTTGTAGCCAAAGATGTTCCGGCTATTGCAATGCTAAGGATGAGTGTGGCCACAGTTAATAAATGTGCTCTGTTAAATCTGTCTGCTCCGATTCCCCACGCAATTCCAGCAATTGTAAACACAGCAATGAAACTGGGCCCTGCCAAAATTTGGTATTCTAATCCTAAGCCAGTGTAGTTCCATTCGCAAGCCATTGTATCATTTTCTATCTTGATGGATTGACATCTGACAAAAACAAGGACAAGACACACATTCCAGCTTCAATAACTTCGAAATACTTATTACGAGATTTTTTTTATTAAATGACAAATATTTTATATTAAAGCCGTTTGTTATATTGAGTGAATTTAAAGAGGCTTTTTTCCAAAATTAAAGTTCCGTACTAGTACTTTTCTGCCCAGTCTCCGCAGTGTTTTCACATTCTATTCAAATATTTTAAGTAAAGCAAATGCGAATAATATAAAATCACTTACAATTCTTCGGATTTCCCGTCCTCGCACAATTCTGACGACGCCCCTTCCACATTTTTAAGAGGAAGGCATCCTTTGTCACCGTAATGAATTTCTTGTGCTACAGATCGACTAACAACACCAATGAGAAAGTGTCCCAACTCACCCACCATGTAAATACTGGCAAGTAAAAACAGTAACCACGGAGGTGAAGATGCTGCCATCGTGGTTTGACTGTCAAATGTCAAAACAAACGCTTGTCCTTCCGAATTAAAAATTCACTTGACTGTCTGTATAGAGTCAAAAAACAGAAAGTGTGCCTCATCATAACCAAATCATAATCTTGTCAGATTACAACTCTGGGATGTGAACAGAGAGGTTCTCAAATTCTCAATGAAGCAGTACTTTAATTGTTTCACTAACGACGGAAGGTGAGATAACTCTTAATCTCACTTTAAGATAAGCAACAATATACTATTCATTTTCGCACCTAAACACGTTATATTACAGTTTGAAATTACATCCCAATCCCTGTACCACCGACTGCTAAAATATGAGTTCATGGGGTATATTGAGACTAAACGCACACCGTAAGCGGGTAAGCAGTGAGTTGTGACGTTGTGAGTTCGAGTGGCTTCACGGCCTCACGTCGTCACGTCTTCCCATCGCATCATTTCAGTCATAGAAATGCTCTTAAATAACATTTGAATACAACTTTTTATTATTTTTGGCTTACCAAACTGATTGATCTGAAGGTGTTTTCTTCATTCACTCTCACACGGCAAACACAGATTACAATTTAGGATTGAGAAAGTACTAAACTAAAAATGTAGGGTTTCTGAACAGTAATTGATTTGAAGAACATGTTCAAAGGAATAAAATAAATACAGGGAGACCTAGAATGAACAAGCAAAATTAATGCTGATTCGTGCCGAAATGAAACCAATACTGTGAGACGAATCAAATATGATAACATAAGATGAGGAAATGCTTGAGACGAGACATTGAGTACGCAACACGATTCGTAGACATGCACCCGACATTCAATTCTTGAAANAACATTAACACAGTGCAGTGGGTTAAACATGATGCAGAGTCAACAACTAACTGTCGAATTTGCATTATTGAAATGACAACTTTCTCATGGTTTGTATTAACTCGACCAATGTAACATGAAACTGTAATATATTTATACTTATTGTTAAATTCAAGTATTCATCAATGTAACCACTTCTTCAATTCTTCAAGCATAATACTGATGCTGACACTGGAATTCAAATTTTCTAAAGCCATTTTTGGACTTTAACTTTATTTTTCTTACAGTTTTACAGACATTCTTAATGCATTTTTATCCGTCTCAGTATTTCGCAACTAGTATGTGAACAAGCCGGCGTTTCCTGTGATTACCTTACTCGCCATTTTTAGATTACAATTAAATAGCAAGATAATCTTGGCTGTTAATTGAAGTAACTCCCAACAACTTTGCATTCCACTGTCCACATTCTTTAATTTTCATGCGACATTATACTTACATGCTCAGAAGTACATAATGTTCAATGCTAGTATCTTTAGTCGTGCATTATGCCAATTATGCGTGCATATAGGTTTCATGTAAATGTAATGGCAGTTCTATTGTGTTTTATCCATTACTTGAATTCTAAGTTTTTTGATTTTCGAAATAATGTATACCTACTCTACTCTACCAAGGGATCAGGGAAAAGCATCTAAAATGCAATTCAAAAACTACTGTTTTGGATTTTTTTTTTCTTTTTTTTGTATTTTTGCGATGGAAGAAGGGCTGTTTTGAGAGAAAAATTAGCAACAATTTTTTTTGGTAAATTTTTTTGTTTTCGTATAAAGGTTCTGGTCTTCTGGTGTGATTAAACTGAGAAGAATTCCATATTTATAACGTCGCAAATTTAAAATAGGTTAAAAATTTTGAAAATGTTTTTATAACCCAAAATAATGAATTTTGTATTGTTGATTTATGATTTGCGTAGTATTTACGTTGAACATGTTTCCCCTTTTACGTAAGTAATTGTTATTTGCCGAACACTGTTCAGGGCTTTATGATTGATTCAATGGACCGAGGGTAAAATTTCGTTTAATTCAATGCAAATCAATATTAATGAATATACAGCCAAAAGCAACATGATAAATTAGCGGGATCGAATTTCTCTATAAAGCCTAGCAAAATGAATATAAATCAAGAAAGGATTGTGACCATAAAAAGGAAGTGCTGGAATAATAAGATTTGATCTGGTCCATGGAAGGGGTTTCTTCTTGAACTCGTAGTATGACATGACTTGCTTTCGGTTTTTGATTTGCTGAAGAGTGAAAATTGGTTTTACTGGTCATCTTCAATTCCGCTTTCAGCGTCGCTGTAGTCATCGATGTCGTTATCATCGTTGTCTTGATACGCTTGATCGTGGCCATTTTCGTTCTCTTCGTCATCATCATTGCTGTTGTCATTGTCACCTATGGTCACAATGGCCATCGCAGTTATGGCAGAATTTGCAGCCAGAGCGTAGGAATTCATGCTTTCGTCGTTGAAATATCCGCGTTCAGGACGAACAGTAGACGTCACCGGCTCAGTTTGACGATGACCAACCCATTTGCTGACGAGAATGAACAAGAAGATGAAGAAGCAGATGATGAGGAATAAGTAGTACAAGAAAGTGAGTGCTACCAGGTTGAATGAGTCGGAATGAAGAGAGTCGGATTCAATAAGCCAATCGTTGTGATTTATGCATCTTGGACATGTTCGTTGCACAACAATCGGTACACATTTTGAGTTTTTAATTTTTCTAAATAGTACTTACAATTTTGACAAATCACGCACTGACAAAAAATTTGGCTTTGCAATTTTAAAAGGGTTTCCACGCAGTTATATTTATACGATAGCAATTAGAAAATGCCTCTACCAGTTCGCTTGCATGCAAACGGAAGCAAAGTAAAATATTGCAAGTGACTGTTGAATGTAAAAGTCAAATGAAGCTGGGACAAAGGGAACTCAAAGATGTACCAACTATACAAAGATAAAGTACAACGATGGAAATCATTCATTGGACTGAGTCGGGTGATGACAGAAAGTGTTCTTTAAATCGGAGGACAAACGCTAGCTCAAGCATATAGAACAAAAATCTAAAGCTCTCAAAACATAACGAAACGAAAGAGAAAGATCATAAGGTGAAACCATCATAAACGATGGTTGCGTTGTCGCAAACACGCTATTCTGCATAGAGTATAAAAGTGAGTGATTCTTGGCGCAAGAGCATCTCCAAATCTCCATGAAGAAACCTGCATCCGCATCCAGTCGTTCAAACTTGTCATCTTCAGTTTTCCTACCTCATATAATGCAAGCCAAATACCGAGAAACAATATTATGATGGAAGGCTGGTAGGGTACTGGGTAGATTTTCCCGGTTGGCCTTACATCAATAAATAAGTTACCTATCAAAGAAAATACTTTTTCGTGTTCCCAATGACCTTATTCATTCATGCAAAATTTTGCGACAATGTAATTGTCAAATCTTACACGAGGCAGTTTCAAGGTTACTTTATTTTCTAACGAGCTAAGCGTAGAATTCATGGAGTACGAATCAGGACGTATGTTGATTGATCAACATCCATTCTTGCTATCTTTTTTAAAAAACGTGCTCAATGAATCAATTAACCAGTTTTTGATATCTTTGCGTTCGTTCAACTACTCCTCGTCCTTTTCATGATAACTACAAATTATGTCTTTTGTACAACTTGGGTTCTTTCACTTTGAAGCTGAATACTTGTTCACTTACATTTTTGGGTACATAACGTTTTGAGCATTTTTGAGCATG
>JABASF010001205.1:0-25059 GCA_019776145.1 Harlomillsia oculata | reverse complement strand
AAAGGTTGTACTTATTGCAGCTTGTCACAGCGTGCTATCATGACTTTTCACGGTTAATTTGCATAATTTGTACTTTTTGTCATGTTCCCAGCTTCTCAGGATGGCTCGACTTAAGGACTTTGGATTGCTCAATCCAAGTCGCACTGCATTTTTCATGTGTGACATTCAAGAGAAATACCGACCTGCCATGATTCACTTTGAGGAGGTGGTCACCGTGGCTAAGAAAATGGTACAAAAAAATCTTCATGATTCCATCAACCTTTATGTGTCCACACTTTTTTGTGACTTGTGAACAACTGAATGTGACAGTCTCGTGTTTTCGTCCTCTCACCGTTTTTAGCTGCTATTGTAATTTTGAACAGTAGATATAATAAAACCGCCTTTATCCACCGTAGTAAATTGAGTAATGTGCATTTTGCATCGTAATTATAAAATATATACTTTCATTAGTGTATATAAATAATAACTTAGAAGCGTATTTAAATTGTAGTGTGTAAAATGCAATTATATGTACAATTTAATAAGCCAAATGTATTGTAGAGCATTTTAGAAATTAAAGAATGTATTAGTATAATAATATGTGGTCTCTGCTAGCGTGTAATGTAAAGCCGCACCTGTGCATTGTTAGTGCAATAAGTTGCATTTACATTGACCTTGCATGTCCTATCAAAGTCATTATTAACGAATGCCATAATATCCAAGTTTTACTCAACCTAAAATGTCACAAAGTCAAGTGAATTTGCAAAAGTATCGCGACTAACTCAAGGACAATCGAGTTTCTTTTTCACTCAAATTTCCTTCATTTCTACTCAGTCAATAAAGGTTTGGTGAAAGGGGACTGTGCACTAGTGAAAGTCAGATGATGGGAAAGTCGACCAGATGTGAACGGTCGCCCGGTATAGTTTCACAGTTTGAGTCTCACAGTCAGTTGAGGTCTGGAAGTACTGAGCTTTCGACTTGTTCTCTCCTGATTGTCCTGATCCCTGCCTTGTCTGCACTTGTGAATGTTTCAGAATCCGTCTCATACGTTTCAAACATTTGTTCCTACTTAATAATTGTGTTAGGTCCATGGAAGCTTCAAACATTTCCTCAATTTCCGCTCATTCCGTGTTTAACCAATGCAATTTTGTCTTTAAATCAGCCACATGAGAAAATATTATCAAGTTTTCGCAAAATTTCTTACACAAGCTTAGCACTCCGCTTGTAAAGGAAAATTCAATCATTTTCCCCGTTTTCGTTTTATGCCTTCTGGTTGTTTTCCATGAAATGTGATCAGCACGAGAATCAAATATTGTTTATGCTTCAGCACGACGCAGTAACCACTAAAAGGTAGTTCTACAAAGGGGGAAAACGGGAAAACTGATCCAATAACTCTTGAAAATGGAAGACTCCTAAACGAGTTATGGTCTAAGTCTAAGACTGCCAAAGGCATTTTTAGATTCGAAGCAAGTACTTGCAAAAAATACATCTTAGTGGAATGTCATATTCGACAATATTCGCACCCTGCAATATTGAAATTTAAATCTGACATACAGCATAGGAAATGTGGCACCATATTTTGTGCTTTTACGGTGTTCCAGCATAGGAACTTTAGAATAATATGGAACTTTTGCGTTTGCCTGCAAATGTCCAATAAAAACTCTAGGGAATTCGGGAGAGCTCTTTTCCTTTTACGTGAAACGTTCACATTACATTAATTAGGTCATCGTCATAATATTATTTCGAATCCTTCTACTTCCCTCGCCCTTTGTGTGTGTGTGTGCAGTCTACACATCAAACCAACCTTTCAGTGACTGCTCCAATAATTTGTTCATTTTCTCCAATAATTTGTGCATTTTTCTACCCGCTCTGAAACAACTGGGTTAGGTCGTTTTTCGTTTCGTGTTTTTACTGATTGGAATCCTTATGTTTCGTCCAGTGTTGGTCTCTCGTGAGGTTCGTTGCATGCAGACATCACACACACGGATCCTTATCTTCACATCACACATTCGCATTCATGCCATTCTTTTCTCTCCTTTGTTTTCATCTGGTCTCTGCTCTGGTCAATGTGCTTCAAATGTTAGGAACCGTTTGCAAAATTTAATCCTCCGTCTTGGCGAATATCATAAATTACATTATGCTGCGTAAACCTCACTGCTTCTTTACTAATGCATGTGAATTGGCGTTGGCATAAGCATCCGCTATGTTTTGAACTTTCTTCCGAATCCTGACGGCCGTCTCATTGCAAAAGGCTATAAGGATTTATGTTGTAACAGCTACACATGCGGTCTCTTCTTATTACCTTCTTATAATTGCATTTAGTCTTCAGACGTCAGGATATGAGTATAGTATATAGTCGCCCAAGGAGCATAATCATATTAAACAGAAGCTCCAGACACAAAGCATTCAGGTCACCAGTCACCACAGAGCCACGTGAGCACCTAGAAATTACTCTGTATTCGCAAACTCGCAAAAACAAAGCTGTCTGGCAAAACAATTTCCAACCTCTGCATCCAATCTAAACATTTCACTAGGAATCTTCTACATTGCCTATTCTGTAAACACCGCATTATCATCAACCAACAAGTTCTATTAAGGCTTTTATAGGAATGTTCTACAACATCTACAAGGAAATGACAGACAGAGTTAAATGATAAATTAAGAAATGAGAAGGATAGCTCTAAAAAAAGCAACCACTGAAACTGAAAACCTTAATTTTCACCTACTGAAAAATATAATTTTTTCGGTTATGAATGTGAGCTCTGTTGATTTTGCGTGCCGTTTTTTGCTGTAGATGAGCTTATTGTGAATAGAAAAAAATGGTTTTGTTGTACGGCAGTACTCAAGGCAGTTTCCGGTATTGGGTTTCTTGAGAACTATGAAAACCCGTGAGTGGTGATAGTAACGAGGTAATTACGTACAAAGAAAGAGAAATTATACGTAGATAGGGAAAGTTGCGAGGAAAACTGGTCGTTTGCGTTGGGAAACAATAGTGTAATTATTAACTTTCTGACTTGTGATCAAGAAAACAGTCAAATCAGTCAAATTTGCAGTTTGTGTTTGAGATATGAAGAGAAAGAGATTTGCACATTTTGTCAGTGGCAATCAGTCTTGCTTTCTCCGTGGAGAAAGGTTGGCAATTAAACTCGGGAGGGAGCCCAACCCGCGATTTATCTCAAGTGTCAATCATTTTCGGTTCCCGGTTTGGTGTGGCAAATACCCATTTAAATGTAGTTGTAATAGTGAATTTTGAGTTTGTGTACTACGCAATACATTTGAGTGTGTTTTTTCATCATGAGACGAAAAATTGGAACGAATATTATGAGTCTATCCGCTTTCACTCTCATGCAATTTTATACAGTTTTTTAGCCAAATGGATTTTTGAAGTTTACGTGCACATGTTGAAATGGATTTTGTCACAAAGTGCTTACGCTTGAGTCGCTCAAACTACTCCAGAGACTTTTTCCCGTGTTTTCTTACGATAGGAATATTACACATTTGAAATGCAAATGAAATATCAGTCATATGCCTGAAGAGGACGGATCCATTGGACCGTTCACTTTCGACCGGAGGCAACCGGCAACAAGGACAAATAAACTCTATGAAGGGTGAAACATGAATTTTTCTATCGTTAAAACGCAATAATAAAATCCTATACGTTCTGCCTTGAAGGTTTTTCGGTTGGTTTAAAGTGTTCGTGTTCACTTCACAAAATTCAACCAAGTTGAACCTTATTGAACCCTTTGGCAATTGCCCATTTGACATTCACATTTAGTAAAGTCCCCAGTTTTCCATCGAAATTACTTTGTGTATACGAATTGGAGTTGGAATCAAATCCGTGACATTTTATTTGCATGACTTACGTTCGTATAGCTGAAGTAACAAGCGCCAAAAGTCGTTCTTTCCTCCATGTCCCTCAGTCCCTGAACACATTTACGACGAGGACCAATCACGTACGACTTTCTCCTGTACAAAGCACGAAGAAAAGAAACACACGAGCTCCTTACGCAGTTTCCTTTATCAACATCAATAACTTCCGGCCTGTTTTGGAGATTAGACTGGAGGTCCTGCTCATATACAGGCAGGTCGTAAATATTTAGTGCTTTCAAAGCCCTAATTTATTCCAAGGGAATATCAATGCAGATTTTTATCATACGTATATCTCCTTTGAATATCAACTTGGCACGATCGAAATTACCTTTGTAACATTCGCGAAGACTTTCCTCCTTTTTGTTATATAGTTGTTGTCGCTTTCGCTCATTGTTTAATTGAATTGCTCCTTGAACCGCATTTCACGCAATGCTCAAACAGGAAACTGTTAATGTAAACTTTTATTGACTCCAAACCCGCTAGAGTCACACCAAATTATGAATGCAATTATGTCAATGGGATTACCTATTTTACTTGTAGCGTCACTTTTAACTTTAACCTCGAATTTTTTAAATGACGGAAGTTATTAAGACTGGTCTCTGAGCAAAGATTACACCCACGCTTACTTCCGTAGTTATATTTTTATTAGCAGCCATTTGTAATAAGCAACGTCTTTTAGTCTTGGTAATTCTCTCAAGCTTTGAGTCTTTGGATCTTCGTAGAGTTCCGTAGAGTTTCTAAGTAAGTCTACTACTATCCTACTTAGTTATAAATAAGAACTCAAAGTTCGTGTATTGTGCTGTGCAATGTGACTTGACTGTGTTGGTTGTTCTTTACGTTTATGTGAACCGTTCATCATAAGCTTATGAATGTTCTAAGCTCACTCGTTTGGAAAAGCGGCGAAGTACCCAGGAATCCAAACAGTGTGGGTATTGAAGCGCAAGCTTTGGCAAAAACACAACAAACATAGAGAAGAAGGAGAAGACTAATAAAGTAAAAACACAAGGACAGTCATACTGCAGATTTACGATGTCTGCATCTTCACATCCCTTTCACAACAAGGAACCAGCTAAACTTGTTCCGAAGGTTTTTTCTTATATAACACATTGCATCATCATTACTGTGACCAGGCGAATTGTGATTCCGATTTCTATTCCAACTGTATCCCATAAACAGTTTTCTCATACGAACATACAAGCCTTCTCTCGTTTTGAGGCATACGTAGGACGAAACCGAAACCGTACAAAAAGGATACAGGTTCGTATTGAAATATTGAAAGCAGGACTGAAACGGAACAAGATTTCCGCGGTACTTGTGCTAGGAGTGTACAAAAACTACAAAGTTAGTTGTTCTCGTTGCTATCTGTAGGTTTGTATCAGTGTGAACGACTCTTGGACTGCCGACACAAACAATCGCGTTTGAATGTCGAAGGAATCAAGACTAGGCACATTTTGAGGTCAGCAAAAGTTGTACAGAAGCGAAAGGATAGGAAAAGTAGCAATAAAAATTGCTCCAATTTTCATGTATGTACTCCCAAATAAGGATGACTATGTACTATGATGCTCATCTGAACCATCTCAACTTGGCAGTCGACGCAGAAGGCTCCGATGAGATTTTTTTGCAAGATTTAAAGTCTCCAGACGGCTACAAATTGTAGTCTTTCAGACAACTCTCTCTCCCTTTTCTGTACGACACATCGAAACAGTAGTTGTACGGATAAGGCGAACGCATTAGAAGAGGACGAGTTGGCATTCAGGCAAAAAAAAAGAATGAGAATATAGCGAAAAGGCTCTTTTCTGTATTCCGTCACTTGCTCGAGGGAAAGCATGTAAATGCCAAGCATGAAATACTCTTTTGCTTCTTGTGCCACTAGTCACACACTCACGCACGTATAAATTCATGTATTACATGCTCAGTTGCAGTTATTGCCTATTGTTTCATTTCTTCAGCTTCCTTTTTGTCCTTTGACACTTGTGACATGAAAAATGAGAAATGAAGCTTTTTTTGACATTTCAACAATAATTTTTCATTTTTCACGATATCTTCAAAAGTTCAGCCTTCCTAAATTAAAGCAATGCAATACATTTACAATGCAGTCAAAATTAGGAGAATTTTATTAGTAAGCTGGCAGAAGAGCGTAGCAGTAAGGATTCAGGAACAGCTTTACAGTTCTTGTTTCCAGTTTCCGGTAATACCAAGACCGTCGCGTCGCGTTATAAACCTCAAAGAATGTGGTTGACTTGTTTGTCAAATTCGCCTAACTAATTATTGTCGTTTGAACGTTTGCTCTTTTGATTTTCCTGAAAATTCGTAAACAGGATGATAGCCTTTTGACTTTTTGCCTTCCAGTATTTTGGGCTTTGGTAATGTTCTAACAGAACAACAACGGCATGAGTACCTAAGCATTTACATATTTGGTTTCACCATCGAATTGTTCAAAATGTAGAATCCATATGTATCTCTACGGAACGAAGTCTGCCAAACAAGCCCAAGAGGCTTAGCGAAACCAGGAGGACAGATATATAAAATATAAGGATACAATATTATGGGAATTTTGGAGAATTTTCAGGTATTAGCTGTCTAAGTTAGTTTCCAGGTCGAAACAACATGAGTTAAGCCTTTGCTAGCCGACAAAGTAATGCGGACTTTATCTTTGGTAGGCATTTGGGCAGTAAAGTATAATACGTTTTGTGATATTCCATACATACACTAGGTACGGTTCTTGTCGGAGCGCTTAGCTTTACTGCTTATATGGATTTTGAGTCAAAGTTCCTTTCTTCGCTAATTTGCGTCAGTCTGACAGTCATCAGTATTCTGTTCAGTTAAAATGTAGCTCAGAGCACTTTTCTTCTGCATTTTGCAGAGATTTCATCACTCAAGCTTTTGTAGCATGAAGGTTTTTCCTCTCAAGGCGAAATTCTGAAGTCAAAAAGGGAAGAGAAAGAAAGAAAACACGGCACGTAATATACTGCATGGAATGTGAAACAAATGGAAAGAAACCTGTCAGAAAGGTGAAATAGCGGAAGAAAGGAATTGAGCAAAATAGATGCCCAAGGTGCTCACATGATGGTTCATGTGAAGGAATCTTAAGCTCTGCAGTGAAATAACTTTTCTTTTTCCTATTCTCTTCTTGCGTCTGGTGTAAAAGTACTATAGTAAACATACTACATTCTAACAGACCTTGAAACATTAGAAAAGTGAAAAGAATGAGTAGTGACTATATAAATGTATAACACAGGCGTAGTGTCTACGGCTCCACTCGTAAAAGATGCATTTTTCTGATTCACTCTTCTTCATTCTATTACCAGACTTGGCCATAATGGTCCGACGGTGCTAAGATGAGATAGGTTGCTACAAAAGTCACAATCTCAGCTTTGCTGAGATACCAAATCTAGTCATTTCCCCTTTTTAGGATTCACGACTTACGATTTCGTTTTTTTTACCTACGAATTTTTTATACTGGATGCAGCAATAATGTTGGTGGATTATAGCTTTGTTCGTTTTTCACTTCGTTCTCTCCAGCTGCATCTGAGATGATAGTGGAAGATGTGGTATAGTAAGAAAGATTGAGAATCAGTTGGCTCCTTGGCTCCTGTTTGACTATTCGTTCAGCTTTTCAAATGCAAGAGAAAGGATTGTGTGTTGGTTTTTCCTTGTGTCTTTATTATAATAGTAAAGCTGTGCCGCGGCGGCGGTGGCTCTTGTCACATTGCCAATCCCCATTCGATAGTCATGATTTCTTAAGAGTGTACCAAGTTAGAAAAACACTAGTTTCAAGAGTTGGACTCAAGGAAAAGCGAAGGAAGAAAAAAGTTCCTTTTTTTTGTGTGTAATGCGCTTCCATCCTCTCGGAAACGTTACTTGCGTTTTATACTGAATTTTTCTTCTTCCTCATTCACTATGCTTGCACGTTATAAGAATCGCAACTGCAGTGAGCATATAATGTAGGGTAAAAAGTCTGTCGTTTTGCACTGCTGCTTCTCTTTGGCCAATTCACAATTGCCTAGGGGTTGACTTGACTCTGACTCATTGAGATGAGCATTACTTTCTCTATTTCTCTCAAGTAGCAGCTTTTTCTTTCTGGCAGTCGACGCTATCGCCCACTTATATATATTTTTCTTCATCTTTCCCATCGTGTCTTTTGCTTCGTGGAATGACTCGAGTTTCCTTTACTTTTATAGTGCACGTTATACATTGCTTTGTCCAGAGCTTTTAACGCTACTTGCACGCGGCATCTTACATGGGACGACCACTCGGAGTTTTTTCACATGTGTATGGACCTAAAAAGTAGTAAAACGTATCTTCCTCTCAAATTGCACTGTATAGTATGACTTTAGCAACAGTACATGCTTGTACTTGTACTTTTGGTATCTCAATTTTGCTTTCTCTCCTTTCTTTAGTACCATCTTGTAGCATTACTTGGAGTGTTAAAACAACACAACGACAAAGGATCCTGCATGAAATGAAAGTGCCGCTCGAGCTAAGGAAGAGCTCTTTAAGACTTCGTCTTTTTGACTTAGTTCTTATACTTTCATCTGCAAGTGCATTGGGAAAGGAAAAGATTCAAGGATAAGTTTAACGAAGAGAATGAGTCAAAAAGACATAGGAAAAAATGTACAATGTGATGAGAGAAAATTGTGATTGTGACTGCTCGTCTTTCTGCTGCCTGCTTTTAGCTCTGTTTTTATAAGAAAGATTCGTCCTCGTTTTGCTTTCTTCTGGGTGCTTTTTGTCTCTGTACATGTTTCTTTTTTCTCAGAGATTCGCTTTGGAATAATAAGATTGCATTACAAATTGCTCCAGTTCTCTAGACTCAATTACTGCCAAGACGGAATGCATGACAGTATGCATGGAACATATAGGGAAATTATCCCAAGAGCTGTCTCTTTTTTGGCTTGGAATGAGTTTCGGGGAATCAAATTGAGAAGGAAGGCACACACACCCGCGAGTCCAAATGTTATCTTGGGACAAACGACAGTCCCGTAAATGAGAGAAGCATTTCAAAAAGCCACTTTGGGATGCTGACTACGGACAATGGACGTAGATTTGCTGAGCATACGAAATAGCAACTTTCCCTCGGAGATTCCAACTTTACAGCAAAAAGAGCTGATAGCAACTGTATAGAGTATGCAATCTCTTACCCAATATTCTTCTATGAAAATCCCCAATGTGTACAAATTGACATTGTTAGGATACTTTCAATGCCTTTGAGTATGGTCAACTTTTGATGAGCCGCTGCAATGTTCCCAAGATGTGGCTCTTAAAAAGGTGTCCTTCCTTCCCATTCTTCTAATGTGTTTAGCCATCAAATCTCAGACCAAAATGAAAATTGCCCAATTCTAGCTCAGAAATTAAGCTGATAGGACCGTTCTTATATCCTGAAGAAGTCGTGGTTCATCAAAACCACAATACTAAACTAGAATGGTTAATCGTACGAGTACTTTCTAAACTGTAATGTACACAAAAGGAAAGGCTAGTTTCCCAACATTAGCAAATTTTATGAAACTTTCACTATCCACTGAATTTGAATTTAAACGTTATTCAATTTTGAGATTTGGTAACAAAAACACAGAATGTGCCAATCTCCTTTCCACCAGGAAAATTAAATAATGGTAGAGAATGCCAGAATGAGACAGCTGTGGAAGGAAGTTGTGAAATGTTAATGTTAGCTATTGTTTACTTGCTACTTGCTACCAAATGAAGCAACCTTCTGGATATGTTGCTCTCCCGGAAAATCTACAAAGCTAAATAATTCAATTTATGTTGAAAATGCCCTTTTCTTGTTTCCAACTCCTCCAATCCCATGTTCGGAATGAAATCAGAATGCGAGCTTTGCTTTGTGTCGAAACAAACTGCTGCTTTGGCGTAATCGTATGTTATGTATAGTAATGCACACATAGTATTATACGACTTAAATATATTTCCAGTACTGTATTTCGTATTTGGAACAATGGTATTGTTACGCTTTTTAAGCTTGTGAAACTATTTTCGAGGGTACACAATTCGAAGCTATTATTTTAAAAGACTGAGTGAACTAAACATTCATAAATGATTTCATGCTTGGGAAGAAGGAACAAAATAAATACGATTTTCCATTAGAAATAAATTTACAAGACATGCACGACTGGATGACAAGGGTCGAGTGGGAAATGCCGAAAATGCACTTTTGTTAAGAAAACGGAAAGGCAAGCGAAGAGAGATGAGAATACTGATGATGACGAGACGATGAGAGTCTGAACATTGCACAGACATGATTCTTCTCCGTCGTCGTCGTTCGTCTTCCACATTTCTTTTCCATTTCGTGTTTGACTTTCTTGAAAATACTGACCGTGTTACAACACATGGAAGATGTGTTAAGAAAAAATGACTGAGTTCCTGACTCTGGGACTTTCCCGTGTCTAAACTACAAATGAATGGGAAGCTTCAACATGAGTGACAATAAGAATAGTTGAAGAAACGAGGGAAAGTATTATTTATAGCGTGTACTAAACTATAAGTACTAAGTACTACTTCTCACACAAATCGTAGGGATGTGGGAGATTATACAATTCAGCACCAGAATGATCCTTATCCTTATGCAAAGTTGTTTTACCAGAATTATACTTTTACTACAATTTTCATTCTGCAATTGGAACTGGATGGATAGGTAACTGTAAAAATATAAAATGTGTACTTAACGAATGGTGCTTTTGCTTTTGCAGGTGGAAGTGTCTAAAGTAATGGGAATTCCACTCGTAGTGACCGAACAATATCCACGTGGCCTCGGAAAAACAGTTGCGGATATTGACATCAGCAAGGCTGTGGCACTAATTGCAAAAACAAGGTTTAGCATGCTGGTCCCGGAAATTGAGAGACTCCTTCAAAAACTCTGTGACGGCGTACTGGAAAGTATTGTCCTCTTTGGCATTGAGGTAAAGGCTTTAAGAACATCTGAATGAATCAAATCATAATTAAGTAATAATAATTTAGCAATTATCAATTAATAATGAGGTGTCTTGATCTGTTCACAGACTCACGTTGGCGTTGAACAAACTGCCATTGAACTGTTGGCGAGGAATCTCAAAGTTCATGTCATAGCGGATGCCAGTACATCAAGGAACCAGGCAGATCGAATGTTCGCCTTGGATGTGAGTTCCCTACAAGAATTCGCTAAAAATCTTATTTTTACCTACGTGAATTCAATTGAAGGGAAACCAGAAACCGCAAATAAACTTGTATTGCATGCTATTTTGTTATTACAGAGATTGCGTCAAATTGGATGCTTCATCACTACAAGTGAAACTGTCATTTTTAAAATTATAGGGGACAAAGATAATCCAAAGTTTGCAGAACTTCGTCACCTCGTCAAAGAGCCTGCACCCAATACTGGACTTGTCCCATGGCATTTTTTAAACAAAATGTAAAACAACCGACTCCGTAATAAGGTTTGGGTTTGGGTCTCCCATGAAAATCCTTACGTTTACTAAGAATTTCTGTTTAAAAACGAACGTGCATGTCTCATACAAACGAATTTAGTGTGCTCGTGTTCTTGGAAAACAAAAGTGATACTGATAAACCTTAAGAAAACTATAGAAGGCCTTTCATAGTAAAAAAAAATTAAAGTAAATATAAAACAATCAATATATGTAGTCGTTTTTCTAATAAATAGAAATCGTTGCACACAAGTGCTTAATTCGTGCATGATTATACTGAATTGCCTGCACCCAAAAGCAATATAGAAAATAGACTTCACGCCTTAAAACTTAAACTTTAAGCCTTAAGTTCTTTACGATGATATGCTAATGTTAATGTAACACAAACGAACGGTTTTATAGACTTACTTATAGCGTAATTTAATCATTATATTTATTATAAATTAGGGAAAATTAGGAATGAAATTGCAATTTCGTCATCTGAAGATAAAAAACTATTATAATATTAAAAGAAAATGAAATGTTCATGAATGGCAATAGAATGAAATCAATAATGTGACAACGAACGTTGACGTTGTTGGTCAATTTCGCCTTGGTCATTGTAGCCTCTAAAACTTGAATTATTATTATATTATGTAAAGTAACATAACAATAATAATAGTCTTGTAATCAGCCTAATGTCGATTTGTGGGCTCATGTTAATGTTAGCCCGTATTGAACTCAATAATTTAGTATTAATTTTAATGTTGTTATTTTGTTATTAAATTGTCCATGTCATTTCCCAATTCGCAATTCTCAATATTACCTAAATCTGGGTCTTATATTTCTTAAGTATACGAAAATAAAACTACCTTAATTGACCATGTGCCGTACCGTGCAATGGTCAATGGTGCACACTGACGCACTTCTTTTTCGAATTAAATTAAATTGATATGAAATTATGAATTCTAATTCTGAAGATTCTGAACTAATGAACCAAAAATTATGTGTAGAAGGATGCTGCTTTACTGTTGAAAACTATTAATAAAGTTAATGCAAAAGCAGCCTTTAAACTTGCAATATAATATGCAATATGCACGCGTTCCCTGGTTTGACTAATATATTTAACTAACCACAAAAGGACAATGATTTCATCGGCCTTGTCCCAAAGCCCTGTGAACGTGAAGATGAAGAATAAACAGTTGTATTTGTATTATATGTACTATCATATTATACATTACTTTTATTGTTTCAACTGTACGCACCAGACATTTAAAGGTACAAGTGTATTAAAAGGATAATAATAATAAGTTACATTGTACGTACATTACTTGAAATAAATTAATATAGTATAAATGGCCAGAAGTTTACTTTTAGTTTAGATCTTACGTTGCAGCTGAAAAGGTACGGGAATTTTGCCTACTTTTACAGTTTATTAGTTTAGATCTTACTTTGCAGCTGAAAAGGTACGGGAATTTTGATGACGGTGGAGCGGAGGTGGACAGTGAAATTCCAAAATATAAAGTGAAGGAAGTGAGATTTAAGCAGTCACCTCCATAGCCACATCCTTCTGCTCAGTTTCAGAAACGCCAGTGGACCCGAATCCTTTCTCTCCACGAGCAGTTTCGTCCAAAGTCTACAAAACATATTCCGTTTTCTGTTAAACTTTCACACAGTATAAACTTTATGATGCAAAGTTCCAACAGCATGACGAATTTAAATCATAATGCAAATTATAGTACCTTTACTTCCACGAGCTCTGCATAAGAGATCTGCTCGAGAATCAACTGAGCCACACGGTCACCTCGTACAACGGTGAAATCCTCATCAGCATGGTTGAAAAGAATGACACCTACGTTCCCGCGATAATCTGCATCAATCACCCCGCCTAGAAATTGATAGAAAACCATTTAACATACAACCTCAACGTTCATATTTCAGACAATCACAAATGAACATTGTAAGAGGTTCAATAAATTAATCAATCAATAAATCATACCTCCAACATCCAACTTATTCTTCAAAGCCAGACCGGAGCGAGGAGCCACCCGCCCATAATGTCCATAGGGAATTTGGACTTGTATGTCGGTTTTGACCAGAGCAGCCCCCCGTTTTGGGATGACAAGGTCATAAGCACTGAAAATTATGATCAAATTGCCACTTTAAAAAACCTGTTATCAATTATCAACGTCATAGGCGATAGGCCTTCGTGTAACTCCCAACGTCCCAACCCAATCCCGCCAATAATCCCAGTGTTAAAACTTACGTTTTTTTCGCAAGAAACTCGTAACTAACAAAGAAAAATCGGAATTTTGACTATGACTACGACTACTAACTTACCTTTTCAAGTCGAAGCCTGCAGCAAGCTTGGACCCACGAGTAGGAGCTTCGGCATTTTCAGACAACTTGGCCCACCGAAGAGTAAATTGATCAGTCTTGATCTCTGCTTCATCCTTTTCTGGTTTAGGAAGATCTTCGACAATAGTCGGCTCTTCCTCAGTCAACTTGACACGTTTTTCAATCCTCCTTGACCGGGGATGCGACCTCGGTCGCGTCGCGCTTAGCTGGTGATTCGGACACAGGCATTTTGCAAAATGTTGTGTGAAAACTCTTTGTTTTTTGAAAAAAGAAAATCTTCCGAGGAGGAAAGAAAGGAAACGGCGCCGGCGAGAATGAACGAGAGAATGAGAGTTGTTGATAGAGCCAGAGTAGGCTTGGAGTGCGAGACAAAGTCAAAGGGAGCACAAAGGAGAAGGGAAGCCGAGCCCGCGCTAGATGCAAAACCATAGTCCTTGCTTTCTCATTGGTTCCCTCTCCTTTTCACTGTGTGGTCTGTGACTGACGACTGTGGGAGGTGGGACGAAGACAAACTCCCTTCGCCTTCCTTTTCTCTTCAGTTCCGTAAAACGTTCCAGAAAAGCCTTCCTCTAATATTTTAAATAAAGTGCATAATCTAATGGCTTCAAGTTTGTACTTTGTACTTGTTCAAAACGTATTTCCCAGAATGAAGCTGAGCTTTTAGCTGGAAACAACAATAATTAGCTATTTTTCTAAAGACTGATAAAATGTTCCTGCCCGTTCCTGCCTGCTTTGCCATTTTTGTAGCCCGGCTTCCAGGTTTCGTTTGGAAACACGTGAGATGGACACAGAATTGAGTGGAATGAGCAAGAAAGCAAGATGATAAACATAGCTAGAACTTTTTTTATATGAAATTATTAACATAATAAATAATGCATAATTTTATCTTGTCGTCCAGCTTAATTTATTTCTTATTTAATATATCATATTTCAATGTTTTTATTCATCAAGCAGTATTAGTACTACACATCAAATCATGACACTTATCAATGATATTTTTGTTATTTACGGGTTTCATATCGTGGGATCATTTCATCGTTTAAGCTTTAGTATTGTAAAGAAGTAGACAGGACGTTTGTAATTTTCATGTATGGGGAAAGCAGTTTACTTTCAAAGGTAATAATAAGCTATAAAAGCAAGATTAGTCAAAAAGTCACAATAAGTAACATCATACAATTCTACATCATAATTTTTGCATGGAACAACGGTAAAGTACGGTACGGTATACAAGTGTGTACTACTACTATATTATAATTATAATACATAATAGAAGGTTCATGGACAAAACTTTTTCGTATAAACCTTAGGTACACGGTACACTTCAAATAAATGTGAATGATAGAAATATAGAGGATATCAAACAGCAATATTAATGTTTGTATTTTTTGTGTACTACTACTATTGACTATATCATGAAACATGAGTTCTTACAAGTTACAAGTTATCATTATTAGCATGAAAATGGCAATGAACATTATAAAAACAAACTTCATAATGAAAAAAGCACACACGACGCACAGTAGTTTCATACAAGTGGCAAGTATGCAAAACAAACAACGCTGGTTTAAATGTTTAGAACAGCAAACATGTAATTGAAACAGGAGATGAAATTATTGTAATTGTAGTAGATACAGAATTTCTAAAACTCTCGTCGGTGGTAACGGTCTGGATCAAAGTACGATGTAACCACAACTCTGTTGCTGAAACGGCGACCCGCTAAGGCCTGCTGAGCTTTCTGACTGTCGGAACATGTGTTGAATTCGACAAATACTTTTCCACATCCTGGGACATCAACACCTTCAATCGGGCGTGGAATTTCAATTGACCTTCATAAATTCAAAACATTGAGCATTGCGGTTGTAACGTTGTAAGTTTAAGTACGAGAATCAAAATGGCACAAAGACAGAACATTGGACACTGTTATTAAACCGTACCTAACGATACCATATTTGCCACATTCTTCCTTAATGTCATCTTGTATGTCTTCGTACTCTTCTTCGTCTCTCAATTCCTCCTCAGCAACCATATTCATGAGACACAAGACTTCTGTTGGTTGTCCAGCTCCCTGAGAACTCATTACACTCATTTGTATTCCTGGAACTTGAATAGCTACAGCTCCCATTGCAGCACCATGTGCATTTTTCGCCCCAATGGAAGCTCGTTGAACAATTAGTTTCTTATCACCCAACTGCATTCCATTCAGCCCAACAACAGCCTGTATATGTACCAAAACACCAAAGATTAGTTTACAAAACATAATTTCAAATAAAGTCTAATGTAATACTTTTACAAACGTTCAAAAATATAATAGTGCTTACAGCATCGGTCACACTGAAATCACCGTACTCGCAAAATGCATACCCTTTGGATAACCCAGTTGCAGAATCTTTCACCAAGTTGAAAGCCTTCAACTTTCCAAAGGAACTTAGCAATTCTTTCACCTGTAATCGAAGAAAATATAACAAAACTGTTGATAATTCACTACATATTGAGATACCTCATTCATGCTTTGTTGTCTCCATTTCAAAAATTGGTATTGACGGATGTTGATGGTTTGCTAAACTGAAATTCATTTACAAAGTTACGCTTTATGAAAAGAGTAAAGAAGGCAAATCCAGTTATAACAGCTTTGCTGGCTTGATTAAGGCGCTTGCGTTTGTGCTAAAAAGTGGTTCCACAAAATGCTGAAAACTATATCATTGCAAAAAATCAAAGACCCTGAAAGAAAAGTCATATTGTTGTTTGGGAGTTTGACGAAGCTCCTTCCCTTCGGTGACCTAAACCTGAAATTGGGCTTCACAATTTCCATACCGAATTCACTTACCGGAAGAACGACGAATGGCTGAAATTCTTTGATTTGAAAAACAAAATATGATGTAATATAAGTATTGAGAACTTGCCTTTCGTCGTCAAAGAGGACAATTAAAACACATCGCGGAGCCAATTGGGCTCATTGAACGACACAACCACGCCAACACTTTGCTCTTTGCCCACAAGCCTAGTCTGGGCTACATTGGGAAGAAGGGAACCATAAAATTTAGTGTTTTAAAGAAATGGCAAGCAACAGCTAAATTACTGTACTGATAATGGTAAAGTTCTGAAGTGAACTGCCTGACTGAACCTTCCTTAAAATTAATCCTTAGCCCTCAAACTTTCACTTTGACTATTCTACACTCTCGTTAGTATTATTTGTCACCCAAATCGTTAAAAAATGTTTAAGAACCTGGTCTTCGTTGAGATAATTTGGAAGTCCTCCGATAAACAGCTTATGTGGACTGTCAGGAACGATGGTACTTACAGAAGCCGCACCTGTACAATCATCATTTGTCACATCATTAACTATTTGACTGAAAGTGAAAGGAAACTAAACAATACAAACAATATACCTTCTGGCCCATTGAACATTGTCATTCCCTGAGCTTCCATTCCTGGGGTCGGTTGATAATCATGAGGACGACGAATCTTCAAAGTCTGGCCTCGGAAATTAATACCATCGAACATCATAGCCTGAGTAGTCTCGTCAATAGATCGAAACTGTCAGGAATCAGGATATCAAAGAGAAATTAGAATTTAAAATAGTTGATATAAGGATGACTGCATCTTAGATTAGCATTATTATTCCTAGCTTCCATTAGTGGTTTTACCTCAAGAAATGCGAAATTCTTGTCCAAATTAACTTGACAGGCTAGAATAGGATTTCCAGCAGCTTGTGCTAATCCGGTCTCGACCATTTGTTGGTTGAAATACGTCATCATCTCATCTTCAGATATACCAAATGGAATATTCCCGATATACAAACGACGTGCCTGCGATTTCAAACGAAATTATTTCCCATAACCCAAGTGGTCCTTAACAGTGGAAATATGAAAAACTGTCGTACTTGACGTGTCACCGTAGAACCTACAACTGGCACCGCTGCTTGAGGTGTGTCCATAACTAAATTCGCTGGAATCTGTCCCGCGGCTGTACGGCAATTATAAAATATAGGTTCTAATTAGTATTAGTAGTAGCAATTAGCAATGCCTTAAATTATATTATAAATAATCTTTATACAATTTATTGCTGATTCATACATTGCATGGCCTTATACTGCATTGATGTGATGTGTTCGAAACCAACGGGTGGCCGATCCCACCAAATCGATGCTTTTCTTCTTCTAGAAACCTTTTCACCAGGAACGCCACCAATACCAATGCCAATCTCGTCATTATCTCTCCTTTTCTGTGGTGAACGACTTTTATCCATTCTGTTTTCTCTACGGTCTGGTCGGTCTCGATCCCGATTTTCCCTATCACGACCACGGTCACGATCCCGGTCCCGATCGCGGTCACGGTCACCACCACGGTCTCGATTCTCGCGCTCAGGCCTTCGATTATCACGATCCCTTGATCGTCTTCTATGGTCTCTACCATCTCGATTTTCTCGATGCTGCTCACGGGTGGGTGACTTCGAGCGGCTACGACGAGGCTTATCATCTAACATCATTTAACACAACAATAAGATGATTACAAACTCACAGGCAAGCTCACTAACGAGTTGTAAAAAGCCACATTACACTAAAAAAAACTTGGTAATTAGTATTAATATAATATTGAACTACCTCTGGGATCGTCTGAGCCCATCCTTATTTAACGGTAAATAACACAACACCGATGATGTCTTTTCGTTTCGTTACCTATAATATATTGTAATAAATAATATCCTGTAAAAGATAAATGATTGTAATTGTAAGTTCTATTCTAACGAGTGTTCCCATTTCCCATTGACAAATTAAATGACTCACCTCGCCAGAATGTGAAATTACATTCGGAATAACAACAACTTCAACAAACGATTATTATTTTAAAACACCTGCAAGGAATGACAAACCGATTGATTAGCAACGACGAAAAAGTGAACTTCCTTGCCCAGATTTGTAAAGCATACTGAGCGCGGCTCCTAAATGCATGTCTTCTCAGAGAAGCGCGGTTCTCATCTTCTCCGTTCAATTCGATCAACTCAATCAATTCAGTCCCGTGGAAATGAAATCTGCTGTGTGCGTTCGTAGTTCGTACACATACTACGCCGATCATTTGTTTTGTTTACCTTTATACTAATGCTACTACTTTAATAGGTCAAGGTCGATCGCCTGCTTTCTAGAGAGGGATTATAATATTATTATAATAATATCATTATTGTTCAATTGAGATAGGCGATAGCGATAGGGTTAATAAAATGCCGTTAATTGTAATGTGTGGTTATCCGTCTAGTGGAAAGTCCACTTGGGCACAAAAGATAGCAAATTACTTCCAAAATGAGCATGGCAAAGCAGTGCACGTGGTAAAGGAAGAGGACTTTCTCCCTGAAGGAAAGAATGAGATTTTGGATAGTAAGTGTTTCTTTATTTGATTTTTTAATAATATTACAAAAACCTACTTATTAGGAAGAATTACATAACTTGCGATAAATATCAAGAAGATTCAAGATTATGTTCTGACTACTTGAATGAAATGTTTTCGGTTTCAGATTCCTTTAAAGAAAAGAATGTAAGAGCCAAAGTTAAATCAGAAGCGCAAAGGTACAGACTAGTTTATATTATACTTCTATTGTAAGATTAAAAATTAAACGGCAAACCGCAAACAGTATGAGTGGGATTAATTTCGATTATTTATTGTAGATTGCTGACGAAAGACAATGTTGTGATAGTCGACGCTTTGAATTACATCAAAGGTAGTTGAAAAACTTTTATCAATATACTCTGGGATCAATGAGATGAGTCTTGATGACTTGAGATGTTGAGACTGTTCGATATTCGATTGTACCGGTATTGTTGAAAATGATTTATGATTTTCATACTTTTTTTTAGGTTACCGTTATGAATTATTTTGCGCGTCGAAAGGAATCCCAACTCGGCAAGCCACTGTTCAATGTGAAGTGTCGATCGAGCAAGCATGGAACTGGAATGTGGCAAGGGATGAAATTCAGAAGTATTCAAAGTGAGTAATACATTTTTAAGCTATCGAGAATCAAAGTTGTGATAAAAGCATTAATTTTGCAAGTTTCGGAATTTGAGAATAACCTATTCAATTTATTGTTTGACAGAGAAGTATTTGATCACTTGATTCAACGGTTTGAACTTCCAGATCCTAACAATCGATGGGACAGTCCTTATTTTTCAATACTAGCTAATGAAGAACTTGACCTGAGCACTTTGTACAATTCTTTGTTTCTAAATAGACCCCCGAAACCCAATCAATCAACTCAGAATGTAAGATTGTATTATTTGTTTTTGCATGCATTTTTATTAAACAGTTTTTGTTTTCTAAGCATACATTTTAATATTGCATTCTATATTATTTTTATTCATTACGTGGATGCTTACTTAGCCTGTACATTATACTTGTATACTAAATTATAAGTTGACAATTGAAAGTGAGATTATAACTTATAGACTAGAAAAGTATAACTTAAGTTTTGATTACTTTCATTCCAGAAACCGGTTTCAGAACTTAATTTCTTGCGGAGTTTAGAAAAAGTAACGTCTGAAATTATCCAGGTGAGTCAAAAAAAATTTGGTACAAGAAATTAGGAGGTATCGCAAGCATATAAAAGTATATCATAATAATAATAATGGCTATTAATGACATTATTAGGCCGTATTGGAGTTTCAGAAAAGTGGGGAAACAGGAGAGATTGATGTTCCACATTCACAATTGAAGGTTAATTTCGAAAAGCCTGCCAGTCTTGCACAATTATCAAAACTTAAAAGACAGTTTGTTACACTTACAAAAACGAGCAGTGTGAAGGGTGATTCCGGCGATCTTTTTGTACAATACCTCAATTCTCAAATTCAATAAAATACCAGTTCTGGTTTTCAAGTCTGAAGTCTTAACTTGCTGATTCGTCAATTCATCACTAATGTAGCGGTTCTGTAATAGAAACTATTACTTAGCACATAACCATCCAACCTAATCTAGTTATTATTCACTAACAAACTAAATCTAAAGTTTAATAACTCTTCGGGCTTGTGGCTTAACAACACTACTGTATCGTTTCATACGTGTCTTCCCATTTGAATTTTCATCCGACACAATATTCTCATCATCTTCCATGGAACTGAAATCCAGACGACGTGGCTTAGCCTTCGAAGATGTACTATGACTATGAGACTTCTTGGACGAGAGACGAGGCATGTTCTGCATGTTGGCCGACGGTGGTGTAATTAAACTGGAGAAGTTGTCAACCTTCGGACTGAGGAAACCAACGGAGCTTGTTTCGATAGACTCACTATTCTTTCTAGCCTTCGGTGGGAATTTTTCCGGCATTGCAAGGAATCCACGTTTGTTCTGTGGACAATATTTTATGGTGTGAGCCTTGTCTCCGGTTGCCTTACATAAGAAGCAAACATGTTCTCTCAGATATGGGCAAAATACAACATCTTTTTCGAGTCGAATTGGATGTGATTTATAAACTTCCTCGGATTGATTGTTTCCTCTGCAGAAAGCACATTCGTACGATTTGCTTTTGTCTAGTAAATGGTAATCAATTTGCGGAACTTGTTCTTTAATTTCAGAATCCTTATCCGTTTCAGGTGAAGATGAGTCCACATTGTCAAAACCATCGTCAAAAGATCCTTCCTCAGGAGATGATTCTAATGGAGCTGAATAAAAATAATAATGTCTTACATTTTGCACTTTTGTTACAACGTACAATATTAACTGCTTTATAGTTATTATTGGAAGAAATACTTACGACTTTGTGAATCACTTTCATAGTTCGCCAATGACATTGGACTATCCCGACGAATACTTTCAAGCTCTTTCCCATCCCCATAAGCGTAACGATCTGCATGATTATAACCCCCTTGATAGAAGAATTCTTCAGTTTTTTGAGCCTCGAAACCAAATTCATGATATCCATACGAAGCGTTGATGTTCATGCTATAATTCATAAAACGGTCATGTTCAATCTGCTTCTGCCGTTCAACTTCCTCTGCCCATCTAGCCACATGATCAAGTTGTTTGTAGAAATCTGCACAAAAAACTGTTTGATTAAGTTAATTACATAATAGACAATGCCAAAATCATTTTCATTTTCAAAGGAATTATTAATAGATTTTCAAAATCGTACTTTCTGTAGCTTCAGAATCTCCATGCAGTAGCTCAAACCTGGGAATTTTATTCAACAGTGACGGTTTCAAAAGTACCATTCTCAGCAACTCGTCCACATCATGTTGTGTCCAAAATCCTAGAGGTTGCATGCTTCTATACTGCGTTCTATACGGACCAGTGTGGCCATGATGAAATGCATCAACCATGCAGCCGAATGCTGGCAATTCAGATTCATCATGGTACATTCCATTCAACAAAAACGGTAGGTTCCTTTCGAGTGAATTTTCCGATTTTCTATTCAAAACGTTCATGGGATTCGGCTTGAACAAATCATCCGCCATTTTCACCATTTGGGCGGATGTCATCTTGCCCGACCTCAGGTCTCCATTCTCCTCTGGCAAATTCAGAGTTTTACGGTCTGGAAATAAGTCCGGTAACGCTGTAAATGTAAAGCGAAATAACCTATAGAATGACCTTACAGCCAACAAAACTAAAAGCAGAAAAAGAATGTCGCATTCATTGTCCATTTAAATGCGAAGACAAGACTGTAAGGTCAATGCCAAAATTATTAAGATTTTATGGTAAGCGTAAGCTTTAAAACATTCCCAGAGACACTCTTACAGATGCGCGAAGTAAATGCCCTTTTGTTAATACGGAAACCAAAGACCAAAAACCCAAGAAAACCATGTCGCCCAATGGCCCAACCACCAACCGCAGATAAGAAAGCAAACCAGCAACCATGCATGGAAAAATCTGAGACGGTGAAAACTTACCAAATATTTGATCAAAAGTCGACATTTTCCCTCAAAATCGTCATGCAATCCACGAATTCAATGCAAATTCTCTTCCACAAAATGTCACTTTAATTCCCAAAGATAGTTTAACTTTTTGGAAAAGTTACGAAATTCTAGTGAAAATGAAAACTGAAGGAAACAACAAAGATGCAATGATGACGGCAATCGGCGACAGAATGTCTGACTTGCCCACGGCATTCCTCAGAAGTAAGGGGCCTAGACTGCTTGTCGCCAACGAACAAAAGGTCATTGACTTGTTTTCGGATCCGAGGTTATTCACCGTTAGGCTAGGCTCTGTTTTGTGGGTATATGTGTATGGTCTCGTTCTCGTTCATTCATGGTATAAGATAAGCCAACGACCTTCCCAAATGAAAATAATGAGAAATTCGTTAATTTCACAAAAAGTTTAATCATTTCAATGGCGTTATAAGTAATCAGATTTATAATTATTAATTTATTTCGTAATTCTAAAGATTTGAAGTTGCACATTATTTATAAATATTACTGAATAAAAATTCAATTTTTACAATAATACTTATTCTGAAATCCTAAAACTGAATTTCCAACTCACTCCTTCCCTTCCTGTACTTATGTACTTAAGCCTTAACTAACTTCGTTTACGAAATTATAACAAGTCATATTAATAAAAGTGCTACTTTTGGTTTTTTACTTTATGAGCTTTTTGTAATATTAAATCACAATTTTGTTGACAATTTAGATTTTTAGATAAGCTTGAAACATTGAGTATTTACATCTTCTTTCTTTCGTTCAGTCCATTAAAATTGACACGATGAGATTATGAGATGATCATGGTATTAAAAAACATGGCTTTCTGGAGAAAGCAGTGAGAAAACAAATAAAAGATTTGATTTTACACATTTTTGGTGTTTTGTTCATTTTAAAATGCAGAACATAAACATTGGTAATGACTGACACTAAAATAAAAAGTGTATCTGCAAATTGTAAAGAACCACAACAGACCACAGAGGCCGAAGGTTATAAACTTAAGGTATATTCTTGTATACTTAACGTGACATTTTTCGAATTCAACAACTTAATTTCATTCATGGACGTTCAATTTTATAAATGGATTTCACTATGGTCATAAAATACTATAAAGTTATACCTGGTTTTGGTGTAAAAAATCATTAGACTGTGTAATTTGAGTGTTTTAACATTACAGCTCCATCAATTGATTGTTCAAATTGTTCAAAAGGAAATTAATTATATTCAACTTTGCTTACATTGCTAATTACAAATACTGTTTATACTGTTTATAAGTAATAGTACAGTGAGAATGGGCATTTGTTTCGGAGATCTTTAGAGATGGCCTAAATTTTTGCAGTGTAATCTCTCCGCTGATTGTTTTTTCATGATTGACTATATTGCTTACTGCTGTACCTGTTCCTTATGAGCTAAAATTGACTACGAAACGCCATGCATGCTGATAAGACTAGAAATATAGATGAGAAAATGGGAACAAGAATTCCACTGAGAGTTGTTCCGAATAGTCCGACTCCGAAGAAAGAACCGATTCGGCCACCGGCAGCACACAAGCCTAACGCCCCTCCCCTGGTTACAAAATGGCAACAATAAATTACTTCAATAAATATTAGTAAATGAAAAGTTAGACATATTTATTGTCATACGTGACGGTGACGGTCATAGGTTAGCCGTTAACCGTCATAATGATGATATGATGATTATTACCTCGTCCATGATGGGTATTTGTCAACTGTAGTGACCAGGACGCTCCACATTGCAGCCACAAGAACATTGACCAAAGTGTGTCCAACCAGATCCCAAATGGGATCCCACATCCAGATAGTCAATGCTATGCTGATCACGGATGCCAGGAGAAGGTAAATGGACACGAGACGAGATCGGTTACAACACATCATGAGTATCAATGAGAGTAGACAACCCTACAAAGATACCTAATACTGGTAATCCAGCGTCGATCATGTCGTTTGCAAGATGCATGCTGAAATCTGGAATGAGATGACAAGCTGGGTCCAACCCTGTTCATAAAATAATATTAAAAAATCACATATATTATCTCTTACAATAAATTGTACTAGGTTATAGATGTTCTGTTTAACGTACCTGAATAAGTGATTGCTTCTAATTGACAATCATGAAAGTTTGACCTTCCTAAATCAGTGTCAACGAAGAAGCAATCAGAGAGTTCGGAATGGATGAAGAGGACGTTAGATGCTTTCACATTTGTAAAGTTGACATGGGAGAAAGAGCAATTTTCGAATTTCACATGATTCATCATCTAAAGACCTCACATGCATTAATGTGAGCTTAAAGGCTTAAATGACGATGTTGTTTTTAATTAAAATTGAGAATGTAAGTCCACTCACCACGTTATGAATAGATACTTCTTCAAATAGGCTGTCCCGAAAACGAACATTCACCATATCCTGACTGATGTTTGCATTCATCAAATGTCCATTCTCAACTGTTTTGGCATCTTTGTCAAACGTCCAATCTCGAAGTGTGGCTTGTAGAGACACCACCCAGGATGAGAGAGCTCCTTGTCTGTTGACATACACAATTAATTAATTTTGA
>JABASF010001204.1:0-25061 GCA_019776145.1 Harlomillsia oculata | reverse complement strand
CACAAAGCAATAAAATAAAAATAATCATATATGACACAATATTGAATAAAAATAAAATTCTAAACGTGTTTCCAGTTTCCAATTCGTTTCACTTACTAAAGACTGGGCCAGAATGTGCGGTGAATGTGAGATACGGACGATCGCTTGCTTTTCTTGTATCCCAAAGCTGGACGGAACCATTTTCACATACCGACGTGAATAAATTATTGTTTCTGGGTACGAATTGCACGTCACGAACACTTTCCGAGCTATAAATAACAGAAATTCGTAATCAATAATTTAAAGCCTATAAAAAGGAATTTTAAGGTGATATTAAAACTAACCTTTTAAATGTCAATTTTGCTTCTTTGGTTCTCAAGTCGAAGCTTTTGATAGTTCCATCCTGACTTCCGGATAAAAGAATATTCGCGTCCGTCGGATGAAATACAACCTGTGCAAATATATATTATAATTTTGATTGTAAGTTTCGGAATAGCAATTGACAATAAATTAAAGTTGAGTAATGCAATTTATTTTTCTTACCTTATGAACTGTTCGCTGATGGTCCGCAAAAACGTATTCCTGTTTAGCTCGAGTGATTCGGGACAAATTCCACAGTACTACAGCTCCATTTGTAGCTCCAGTGGCAATTAAATTATCATCTAAATGACTCCATACAACATCATTACAAGAATAGTTTAAGTTTAGATTCTTTCCAACTCGTAAATTTGCCTTTTCTATGAAACAGTCGTCTTCGACGCATAGGATTTTGAAGACTACATGAAGGCACAAACAAACAAGATGTTGAATTAAATATTAATTGTAATATTATTTACGCATTATAAAGCAAATAATTAAAATAATCTTACCATTACGGCCGGCGACGACAACGTGGGAATTATCTTTTGACAGTGCTAATGCATTGGCTGCCCCGTCCCCAAGTGCAAACTGCATGGATTTGGGCGTCACTGCACTAAAGGAATCTCGTTGCATTCTTTATATGCACACAATTTTATTTAAGCCTTGATTTTAATTTTAATTATATATTTACTTAAGACTATAATCACATTTAGGAATGGAACATTTATATTTTATGTATTCAAATAATAAACTAATATTAATATCCAACATGATGACATAATTGCATAATTTAGAAACATAATATAGCTTTATAACTTAAGTGCACTTAAACACATTAACGTTAGCAGCCCACAATAAAACTCGCAACTTTTACATAGTTGTCTGTTTTTTGAAACGATCAGGCACATAGTTTTATTCATCACTTTTTTGATACGACATCCATAAATTACTGCTGAACTCAGCATGTCGTCGACGACGACGACATCCATTTTAACTGTCGAATTCCCCACTTCTACCTTTAGAATAAACAAATTACGGATAATATGCCACAGGAAAGCTAAATGCAATGCAAATTTCATGAGAATAGATTTTAATTGTTCTCAATCAAATTTACAAATAAAATGCAAAATTACACGAATTATGACGCAGCAAGTTACTGTATTGGTTTTATTTTTTTGCGTTTCTTCATTTGTGTACACGAAAACTACGAACTGATTTGAGCGCTTCGAGGCTGTAAAAAGCACGTGAAGAGGTGAAAAGCCTGAACCGCTTTTACAAGGAGAATCAATTTCCTGTTTTGAAACAAAGTCAGCAAAGCAAAGGTTTGTTTTTATTAAACATTGTTGTTCTTTGATGAATATTGAAATAGTGTCATTTTTTTAGTTGAGGTTGATAATTGACTTGACTCGTTCCCAGGTTTTGATCGTCGTTTGAGAAATGTGCTATTAGACAGCTGATGAGAATAACAAAAGCGGAAAACATTAAAGAATTATTTGTTTCATTTTTTGAAGGTAACTTGGAATGGAACCTAATTTAATGAAAATGCTATTCAATTTCAATAATTTCTATTCACTTTTATAATTAAAGTTTGTATTAGTGGAAAGTGGAATGTGTACAGTAAATGCAAGGCGTTTAAATGTTTTATTAAATTGTTTTGTATAGATTTCCTGTGACTCTAAATGATGAGGTCTGAGAAAATGTCACAAAAACAAGTGAAAAAGAGTTCATTGACCACGTTGAAATTTGACAATATAACATATAATTAAGTAAACAATGTTTTTGACCGACATGTTCCTCACACGTGGAAGACTCCCGCTGAGTTCATTTTTATGTTTCGTCGGCGGGTTTTCCATGGGATCCTGGTTGACTTTATTTCATCAGCTCCAAGTGGAAAGAGATTTGATGGAGCACGATGTCACGGTCGTGGGTCACAGTCACGAAACCCTGTTACTCCTAGCAATTATGATTATATCAGCCCCAAATCATTTTGAGACGAGGGACACTCTTCGATCAACGTGGTTGAAGTTGAACCCATCCAAAAAGTCGGTTCGGCATTTCTTTGTAATTGGAACGGAGGGTTTGGACGAAGACCTGAGTCGAAGACTGGAACAAGAACATACAGTTGAAGGAGATTTGTTGCTCTTGTCCAATCTCAAAGACTCGTATTCAAACTTGACATTAAAAGTGATTCAAAGTTTGACTGTGCTCTCATCTTCAATGCCGTTTCACTACGTGCTCAAATGTGACGATGACTCTTTTGCAAGGATTGATGTCCTTGTGTCGGAATTGGAGGAGAGACAACACGACATTTCCGCGAGTCCTTCCCGGACGAAAAAGTGTTATTATTGGGGTTTCTTTGATGGAAGGGCTCGAGTCAAAAAGACTGGCAAATGGCAAGAATTGGACTACAACCTTTGTGATCTCTACGTTCCCTATGCCCTTGGAGGAGGTTACATCATTAATAAGAAATGTTCGGATTTCATTGTTAGGAATCAAAATGTGCTCAAACGCTTTCAAAATGAAGACGTCACCATTGGAACTTGGTTGTCGGCAACTGTGGCTGAGAAAAGGTATAGTACTTAGCGTTACATATATTTCTACCCAAACATTACAGTCATTATTATATTACTATAGTATATTACTGAATATGTAATAAACAAAACTGTTTCATGTTTCTTTATTTTTTGTAGACATGACATTCGATTCGATACTGAATATGAATCCAGAGGCTGTAACAACAAGTATCTAGTTCAACACAAACTTTCTCAAGCGGAAATGATTGAACGTTACAAAAATTTGGTCATCAAAGGTCATTTGTGCACTCAGGAAACTCGTAAGCGATCCTCCTACGAGTACGACTGGCTTCTTCCACCATCACAATGTTGTAAACGTAATACATCTATCATTTAGCATTGTTGAGTATTATTATTTAATTTTACCATTGTTTTTACCTTAACTACTATAATCAGCTTAATTTATTATTACAACTGTACTCTTTAATTCCTGTAAATTATTACATTTCATCTAAAGTCACTATAAAATATAACAAACGTCTTGAAAATTTGAGTTATAATAAATTTGCTACCATAAAATCAAGATTAAAAATAATATGTAAGAGCGTTGCCCTTTTTTTATGATGCATCATAAGAATTCATTTTTATAGCAGTTCGTTGAAAAAACGTAGGAATTAAAACTAGAGTTCGTGTGAAAAATGTACAACGAGGAAATGAAAATGAGGCCAATGAATGAATGAAGAAGAAAGGCATTTTAAAAAAACTTTTCGGCTTGGGACAAGTTGACAGAGTGCTTGTGTACGTGTGTTGTTACGAGATTTCGTGGAACGAAATGACTCTGTTGCTACTTACAAGAACCATAATATTTTTCGAGCGGATCCGCAATGTTTCCTCAGCTCACTCAAAATGCTTTCGGTTCTCCTCGTCGGAGAATTATTTATAATTCTAATTTTTTATGTTCCTTCCATCTCTTCTGTTCAATTCGATGTAGTCACTTTTGAAGATAGGTAGTAGTACTAAGCAAAGCAGAACCGGACCAGAGCTGGAAGCATTTAATAATATGAATGGATGTAATAGGACGTGACAAGAAATCATGTCATATAAAAAGAGAAAAGATTGGAGTGAAAGTTGCTTGATTTCGACAACGACGACGATCGTTTCCAGGCGTCGCAAATATGAATGTTGATGATGATGATGACATGACAGTCGTAACGACCGACGCAAAGATGATTGTATAAGGTCTCACTTGATGTTTTCCCAAGAGGGATTACACGATGTGATTTTAAGCCGAGTCAAAGTTGTCTCGAGAGAGTCCTCAGGAAGGTGATTAGGACGTGTTTACGATGTGATTTTACTGCACAGTTTAGTATACACTACCAATATTTTCCTTTTTATATGACATCATGACATGGGAAAAGTGCTTAGTTGCAGTTTTGTTCAAAAAATGTGTCTATATCTTTTACTAAAATATCCATAAGTTATCAAAATTGGTGTAATAATTTTAGCATGTGCTCATTTTTTTGAAAGAGGATTTTTCAACAGATTTCCTATCACTTTTCATACATCATCATTTCATCGTTTATCAGTCTATCATATCTATAATCATGCAAGTACTGTCAATAGTCAATAAGGGATGCAGCAGTGTAGCAAACGATCAGGTTCAGTTCAGGATTCGGGTTCACCAGTAGAGCTTGTAAAGAATTTCTGGAAAACGAACGAATTTCATACTACTCAGTTTCAGATTGTCAATGTCGTATTATTTTACGGAGTTACTGCATGAATTAAAATTGATCATGCTTCGGTGGATGAAAGATGAAATATCTCCAGCTTTAAAGTAAGGGATTTGATTCTAACATAAAAGTATTTTGGGATTTGTAATATGTAGCGTACAAGGTACAAGTCATAATGAGAAATATCAGATTCCTGTTATCACATGAAAAGGCAACAAGGTGAGATATGAGATTGAGATGACACAAGAAGGTGCGGCGTACGTTTGGCCAGCGTCCAATTGGGTGTGGTGACGAAGAATGTCGTCTCACAATGTTCGACAATGGGAAAAGGCAGGTCGGATTGAGCTGGTTGGTGGGGCATGATGAGCAAATCCTCTTTTTGCCTGGCTTGTCTCCTCCTGCTTTACCCGGATGCCATCCCCATCCGAAATCTGTGCATGTGTCCTTTCCATTCTGCATTTTTCCTTTTATCCCCTTCTTCTTTATCTTAAAGCTTACGTGTATAAGGTATTAGGTATAACATACCCAGACACGGGTGTGGGGCAAGAATCACATAAGAATGAGTCAATTCAACCGAGAATAAGCAGTATAGCATTAACCAGAAGCTGGAGCTCACAGATCCATCTCATCTCAGCATCAGCTCTTCAGTACTCTCAACACTCCTACAGTACAGATACAGACACTCATTCGTCCTCCTTTTGTGACGACTTGAAGACGACGGGATCACCGTCGAACAGTGTTCTTTTGTCTTTTGTCACGTCTTAGTGTCTAAAACCAGATCCTCTTGTTTAAGACAATCGTTTGTCAAGAGTACCATTGTCACTGGACATTATAACGTACTGTCAATAGTTCATTTGTTCGTTCTTACACGTCATTTTGTTATAGAATGTTGCATTTTTCATTGTTGCTCTGTTTATGTAGCACATTGCCCCGTGGTTGGGTAATCCCATGAAAAGTGAGTGAGTATTGTTTGTTTTAAAACTCTCCGTTTGTTTTTCCAAACTTGAACAAAATCTATAAACTCAAAAGTGAGACAAGTGTGTTTTCATGCCACAAAACATTAAACAAAGGGCATTCAAAAACAATTTACAAGTGCTTTTCCGGGGAAGATGAAATAGGGATTGAACTTTGATTGAACACTGCAATTGAAACGAGAGATTCTGGCTTTGATCTCACGAGTGAATTGACAATCAACAATCATTTTAATCCTTGAATCATTGTTAATCTTAGAGTAAGTTATGATTACTTTAATTGAAATTGGAATTGGGAATTATGGGAATGGGGACACATATCTCCACCATCGTTTTTGACTCACATATTGTTCGATATAATGAATAGTGGATTATTTTGTTCATGTTCATAGGTTTCCTCTTTGTGATGGTCCTATAATGTTTCAGTCAAAGTTAGCAACTTCGATAAATACGACTGCTGACCTTGACTACATTAATATAAGCGTGGGTCATGGTGAATACCAACAGTAATTACTCGGATTCAGTAAGTTTAAACCTCTTCTATTTTCGACTGCTTTACAAAAATTGGGCTTTTTAAGAGCTGAGAAACCAGAAAACTATAAAATCATTATCAAAACATATTCATGCATAAAGCTTTCTGTGTGCAAAAGGAAGGGGCTAAAGGCACGCATTTCAAGTAAATTAAATCTTTAAATCATCCTTGGAGAAGGCGTTTTCATTTTCATTTATTCCAACTTTCCTAACCCCAGACAGACGCCGATGAAACATAACTAGGATAGTAAGCGTAGCTATTATAAACTGCTGACATTTGCATAACCTCAGTGACCACCAACTATGAGCTTTTGAGATCACGCACAAAGAACATTAGCGCAAAGTAAGTTTGTCAACACACCCCTTTTTTTCTCTCCTTCCAAACAACTTCCTCTCGTTTCACACTTAGGCTTTCACACTTTAAGGCACATCGACTTGTCAGTCAGATATATTTTTCTCTTGATTTAATTTTACAACAGTTAAGCTTACGTAGCGATACAAAACAATAAGACGATAGCCATGCGCCATGGCCAGTCCCGCAAAATAAGCTTTTGTTCTCAAAAATTGCTGACGTTGTCAAGCTTAGAACTGCAAACCTTGCTTAGGCTTCAGTTGCTTGCGATGGGAAAACGCACCTTGTAAGCCCGGAAAGTAATAATCGTGCAGTGTGAAGATTACGTACGAGTATATTCATCAAAATCATCATTGAAATTTATGTTTGTTCATTGACAAGATGTTGACAAGTTCATACATTCGTGATGTCGTCAATCATGCTTCCTTCAGACGCAAAAAAATAATATCAATTTTAATGCTTCTTGTATTGTGAAAATGGCATTCTTGTGCTTAAATGTCGGTTCGTGTGGAACGAGGAAATTAGCGCGTACATAGCACAAAACTATGTACAGTTCAGTTCCTTTCGTCGCACGTTGAGACAAGTCGTAAAATGTATCGTTAATGTGACGCAAGTTAATGTTCCAAATGGAATAACAGGCTTGATTGTCACTGAATGTTTTAATACTGTCATTTAAAGGCGCTTTTAACTCGTTTCAGTGTTAATCGTAATTGTAATTGTAATTGTAATTGTAATTGTAATTGTAATAGTTTGTTTTGTTTTGTTTTGTTTACTTGCTGAATGTCACACTTGCTTCCTTGTCTCTTGTCTGGTAACAAAGAACACTTTGGTTTTATTATTCTCATTGCATGCTTTTGCTTAGACTATGTAATTATTATGATTTTATTTTAGTAGTTGTACTATTAGACCTTTGATTAATAGCTATAATATTAAAACTAACAATAACTTCGTAATCAAGGACGACGAGGACCGTCTCTACATTTGCGAAGAGGTACTCCCCCAAGAAAATTCATCTTCGTCCTCTGATGTGACCTTGATAAAGAATAACAAACCTGAAACAGAAACTGTTCATAAATCCGTATTATCTGTAGCTACACCTGCTTCGAAAAAATTCATTTTCACCTCTATTCCTTGCAACAATAATCATGTGTTCAACGAGGGATATGACGACGTCTCAACAGATGAAGAAGCGAATCAAGAGAGCTGTGGACACAGTCTGGTTCAGGGTATTTCTAGTATTTATCGAGGAGGTGATCCTAGCCCGTGTAATGCGACGGCAACCGCAATTACCAGCACCAATAGTACCAGCACAATTGATGGCGTTAGCACCACTTTATCCGACACAAGTAAATTGGGAGCCAACGATTCCGGAACAGCAAGCCGAGCCAGTAACACCGGTTCCACATTTGGGGCGACAAATTTTGGAACCAATACAAGAGGTGGATCCACATTTGGAGCAAGCACAGGAAGAGCCGGTACCACCTTTGAGACCATCAGAAACACAGGTACCACCTTTGGAGCCACCACAAGCACAGCCGGCACCTCCTTTGGAACCAACACAGACGGTTCCACTTATGGAACAACAACCAGCAGTGGAACCTGTGCCACCTCCCCATCAGGGGTAAATCAACAATATTCATTTTCATCAGCAGGGCCATCAGTATCAACATCCACAGCAATGCCGTCCGCGACCACAACGTTTACCACCGATCCAAATCCGCGTCGTGGACCAGTAATTCATGGCCATTTTATACCCAAGATTGAACCAAAACCATTTCTTGATTGTACTAATAAGAGTATGTTAATTTTTTTATTATTTCATTTTCACAAAACTACAGCATGGATTGCACTTATATGAAACGTTTGGTATAACAAAGTTTTTTTTTAAAGTTTGGTTTGCATACAATAGTCCTTTTTCATACTGTAGAGTTCTGCGCAGCTTTTTAATTCACTATTTTTGATACGCTCTCGTAGCAGTTTTGTGTTTCGCCTATATTTTTGCCTTTTATACCGAATACTTTTAAGTTTCGTAGTTACGGAATCAAATGTGTCTCGAGTGGATTTTCTTAAAAATAATGCAACGTAAGGATACGTCTAAGAACCCTTTTCAAATTAGCCTTGGCTCATTTGATCTCAATGACATTGAGTTGCGGTCAGGTCATTGACAGCGACAAGTCTAAGACGAAAAAATGTGGTGTTATAATGCCTATTTGTGTTTTACAGTTTTATATAATTGGTATAGATAAAATGGAGAGTCAGAGACGTAAAATATTATATAATTGTCGGTCTGTCTGTCTGCTCTCAGATTTTAATTGCTTCTTGATAAAGTCGTGAAGTTGGCGGTGACGAATATCCTTTGTAGTTGAGACATGCTAAATGACATGACGAGACGATAACGATTCCCAGTATTAAAAACTTGACAAAGGGTCGTTTTGCCAGTGCATTAGTAACATGAAGGAAAATGCAAAGAGCACAAGGGAAAGAAATTGAGACAAGAAAAGAGACAGAAAAATAGTATTGAAGCTTGTGTGATATAATTACATGACTTTTGTTTTGGAAGATGTAAAGATGCTGAATTCGATATCGAGACGAAAAGGGACGACGACGACGCAGGCAGTCCATTAGACGTGTAATTCGATCCTACTTACACTTTTAAAACTTACAGTCTGCCTCTGTATTTCGAGACTTAGAAAAGCATAGAATCAGGCAAGCCTGTAATATGTCATACTGCAGAAGATACCTATATATGCGTACATGGTTAAAATCCGTATTTTTTGACGAATGGGTTTTGTCTGGAAAGTCAGCTCGGCTCTTATAGAAATTCAAACCCAGAAAAAGAATGCACTTTTCGTGATTTTTTTGTTTCAAGTACTAATGTTACTACATTTTTCTTCGTCGATTCTCCTCTTTTGAGTCAGATACTAAAAACATACAAAAAACGGACTTTGAGAGAAATACAACAAGAGTTGTATAAGGAGAAAGAATTAAAGTTTTGTTGTCTTTTTCATCTGACCAATTAAGGAAAGATAATGATGAGATTGAGGAAAAAAGGGTATAGAAAGCGCTATACAATGAAAATACAACATGTAGTAACTAAACAAGCACAATTCTAATGAGGATGACGAGTAATAACGCTTTTTTTACAATTGGTGTCTGTAATTGGGGTTACTTAGGAAAAAGGAACCCGGGAATAGTCGAGCGAGTCGAGGAAACTTTGCTGGACCAGAAGCCAACAGACTACAGATTAAAAATCCGGGAGAAAATTCCACGAGTGGAACCTGATAATGCTTACGATCATTACCAAGGGGGGAATAACCTTAATTACAGATACGAAAGAGAAACACACGATTTTCAGTCTCGGTCTGAAAACGAAAATGTTCATCATCCATTTCCACTCTACGAATCTGGCATCTTGAATAGTGAAAGTGGAAACGGCAATAGCGAGTCTGTTGCCTCAGATAAGTTTTGGGATACGTTTTCACCTTGGATACAGACTCAACCATTCAATTCGTACGAAGCTCCTACAGCAAATTTTTATCTGGATTCAGGAATCCAAGATGTAAAGAAAGACAAGTTGAATTCTCCCCCAGGGATATTAGCTTCCGACATTAACGAGCATTCAAACCGATTTGAATTTTCTTCATCTTCATCAGAAAATCAAACAAATTTTCTGGGAAATATAAATTCCATAATTCCTGGACAGTGCGATCTGTCTGACCATACAAACATGAACATGTCATTGTCATGTTTCAAGTCGTATCTTCCAATACAAAAGGACAAGTTGGATTTGGAGTTACCAACTGGAGCTGCTAATCAGTCCCCGATGATGCCGGTAGTGTCACAAGGGTCACCACCTGAGTTGTTACATCACCATCATCATCATCATCATCCCCACGGCCTACCGTCTCCATCGACAGCGGCGGCGACTCATTTGCAATCTTCGCAACTTTCCCAGCATCACCATGATCTTCTCAAGAACTACACTCACTTCATTCCGGAACGACATCACTTCCCCGTCTTTACTTCCAAAGTTGACGAAGGACTCAAAAGCCCTGTATCAAGTTCGGGGAAATTCATTGGACACCATGGAACTTCGTCTTCATCTGCAGGAGGAATGGTCACTTCATCTCATCAAATGTATGCTCACCTCCCAAGTCATTTTCATTCTGCGTATGCACTTCCGCAGGTTCATTCCCACGTCTCTCTCAGTCCACAAGGACAAGGACATTCATCCGAAGCTAGCAATTTGTACTCACGCGAAGAATCGGACGAAGGTGACCATCCGAATGCAGACAGCCCTGACACCAACGCCGATGACTTCTCCAGGGATGCACTTGGAGGACTTCGAAGTCACCATTGTCATTCTCCTTTGATAGAATCAGGAAACAAAACCAATATCAACAGCACAGTTTTATCCTATGCAAACATGAGCAAAGCTGGAATTACCATCAGTAAAATTACTATGGATGGAATAGGCAAATCGTCTCCTCTTGCCCCACACGATCTCGTGTCCTTGTCTATGACTCCAAGTGACTCTGGAAGTCCAGGCAGTCCGTCCAAATCAGATGGGATACTCGAAGTGACTCAAGTTCAACCACGTCAACATCAGCAATCACATCAGCAATTATCAGTTCATGGCACCAACCAGCACCCGCCATCATCATCTCACCAAGCTAGCAGCCGCGGAGCTACCCAAGAAAAACCAAAAAACAACAGCAACAGCAGTAACAACAAAAACACTTCTAACAATGGAAATAGCAGTTCTCCAGTGGCGAACAACAATAGTTCAAATGGCGAAGTGTTGGATCCAAATGCAAAACCGCCATATTCGTACGTTGCTTTGATAGCAATGGCCATTAAAGAAAGTCCACAGGAACGAGCAACGTTGGCCGAAATTTATAGTTACATCACTCGGAAATTCCCATTCTTTGAAAATGATAACAAAAAAGGCTGGCAAAATTCTATTCGCCATAACCTCAGTCTTAATGAATGTTTCGTCAAGATCCCACGGGAAGGGGCAGCAGCCGCCGGAGATCGCAAAGGGAACCATTGGACAATTGGTGAGTGTTCGAAATTCAATAATGACATGTTTTTCAAAAAGTGCTCGACAAAAATCACAACTCATAAAATACACATTTTTCCATTGTTCTGTTCTGAAGATCCAAACTGTGGAGAAATGTTTGAAAATAACAATTTCCGCCGAAGGAAGCGTATGAAAACTCGTCAGTTTCGTACAACATATCACAAAAATCTGTTGTCTGATCATTTCAGTCCGCTGTCCATGCCGAGCGTGCATCGCAACTTTATGCCACCAGCTTACGGCGGGTGAGTTTTTGATCTCTTTCTGGCATATACAAAATGACAGATAGGTCAGGCTAAATTTACCAACCCCTTTTTCTACTAAATAAGGGGTATCGTTTACAACATACTCTCGTATCGTATCGTATCGTATCACACAATCCACTTTGAGCATAATATTGCATTATAGTCGTCAAAGCAAAAGGCTTCAACGTTTCATAAAATGAATCTGACAAGGGATAATTGACCATGAAAATAACAAGCGTCTCCGTTGTTATTCACCCTTTTTTCCCCTTTGGCATCGCGTATGTCGCAACTTGCCCCACAATTCCAAATCCAAAATCACAACATCATCAAATGTCTTAAATTTTTTGAACACTTCTACGTACTGAACTGAAGGAAAATGTTCGAATTTTTGTTTTCTTTTTCTAGACCGAATCCTTGGGCTATTACTCCTATTCAAAACTCAGCAAGTTATTCCTACGGAACAGCGGCTTCGATTCGAAATCAATTGCCGTCTGCATATTCCCAAATTTCATGTCAGGTACGTACAAAATGTAGGTCAAAAAATGCAAAGGAAGTGAACAATAACAAAACGCCGAAGCGGTAATCCAATTCTATTATTTCAAAATATATCCCTTGATAACATCACTTTTCAACCTACTTTTTATTTTTTGTAGCTCTGATTTATTGATTGAAAAGGCGTTTAATTGACATTTTGCCTACGAGATGTGATGTGCATGCTCTGGAATACTTTGTAAAATGCTGATGACATGACAATTGACAATTAATGGTGTGCCCTTAAAATTCTTGTCTCATCCCATTGAGATGTTACTACCATACAAAAGTGTCGCATTGTACCCCATTTGTAACTTTGTTTTCTTTGCTTTTTAGTTCGTAGTAATCATTAATTTTATCATTTCATTTCATTAATTTTAAGGTTTATTTTTGAGGTTGATTGTTTCCTTTTTGTAGATTCGTATTAATTGTGTAGCGCGTGTAGCGTATGTATGGATTTTATGTAGAATGCGTGTAGCAAATTAATGTATGAAGTTTGTGTAGAGTGTAGAATGTACCACTACTTACATTATTGATTGATTAATTTCTATTACTACCTTAGTTTGTAGCTATGTTACTAATTGTCATCAAGTTTCTTTTTGACAATCTTTCGAAAAAACGGGTCTTAAATTGTACAATTGTGTATATAAAACTAATGATTAAGTATTCCATTAATGTTTATTACTTTTTTGTTTGTATTGTTTGTCTGTGCGTACAGTTGCAAAGTCCATTTCCGACGGTTCCATCCTCACAAATCCCGTCTGTCAATTCGTACAATCAACTGAGTGGGAATTTAACAGGCGGATCCGGCGGAGGCTACGGGTCACCCTGTCCACCGGGAGCTATGCATTATCACAACTATTGGTCACCAGAGTCCAAACTTTGAACTTTTAAGTCCATTTAAATTATCAATTTGGTTTTTATGAAAAAATTCTCATAAATATGAAATTCTAGGCAGAGTATTAGAGTTTTAGAGTTACCGACTTATTCTTAATTATATCCCTCTGTGATGTGCATCGCCCGTGAAAAAAATGACTTTTTTTGCACACTAAATTCGTAGACACAACTTATACTATATAATATTATATAGGATTAGTTAGCCTTACTTATTAGTTAACAATACCTAGTGCGTAGGTCGCGCGAATTTCCACCAAAAGTAAGTCATTTTGTAAATTATTGTATTATAGTAAATGTTTAAGTTTATGTTTATAGGAGGAGTACAAACGCGTGTGTACATAGTGAGTTTTTTGTTCTACATATTTACATGGAAGACGTATTGTGATAAGTACAATTTTAAGTAACAATGTAGTGAGTAGCAATTTATATTAAATTAATCTGTGTTTAGTAATTTGAATTCACAAGATTCAGATTCTATTTCGGTGATTTCTAAAGTCTAAAAGAACATGATTGCGTTTAAGCAAAGGGGATTTGCGTTTTGTTTACTATGTTGTGGTTTGAAAGGATTTTGACACCTTTAAACAACAAAACATTCAAAAATGTGTTTAAAAACAAAATCTTGTTTATTTCAGCGTAAAGGAAAAGCAAAAACATCATTCAAGTCTGCCATTAATTTTGATGTTATTTTGACTTTTGTTGAGCTTTGTTTCCCTTTTTGAATGCTATAATAATTCCAATGAAGTTCATATCAATGAACTCATTTCTAATGTAATCAAATGGGTATACGAAATATTGTCATTGTCCTTTTATGTGCTGTTTTGTGGCGAATGACATCGCGAGAATTTGATGGTCAAAAAACAACTTCGGTTTGCTTTATGATAGTAATTAAAGTGGGCAGAGTTTGTTTGAGAAGTGTAGAGTGAAAGAGTGATGTAGGATTGCACTACACACAATTTTGATTATAATGTAAAGTGTTTAGAAAATGTAAAAGTGATAGAATTAAATCCATAATTAAGGCTGAGTAAAAAATTGCGATTCGATTGTGTAAATTTACAAAAATTTGAATAAATGGGGTACAATGCGACACTTTAAAAAAAAACTTTGGGGATTTGATGAGCTTTTATTTACACTTCATGGTTAACGCAGACGCTGTAAGATTCTTTACGGAAAGAAGCATGAATATAATACCTAATGTAAACTACAATTTTCAGAACTATACTTCCATATATGAAGTTCATTCACTGACACGATTATCGAATGGGTGTCATTGGAAACTTTTGCGGCAGAGGATCTCATTCGCATTTCAGTAGTACGACAGACTCGTTTCATTAATTGTTTGTTTAAAGGAAAGCCCAAAGCGTGTTACATTTTTACAACTATAGTTTAGATTACATTTCGGATACTTTGAGACTTGAAAGATAGGGTGGGTGTGAAAAAAGCAAATGTGGTGTAGTATGTAGTATGTACAAGTAGTACTAGAACAAAAAGTGGTATGATGTGGAAAATGTTGTCAATGTTGTGTTTTCTTTCTTCTCCAACTCTTGTAAAATGTGGAGGCAATTGTATAAATGTTTGTAGGAAGAGATCAAGTGGAAGCACATTTGGACAAGCACACTTTCACATTACACTTAAGCTTTTTGAGGGTTTGTTTCTTCCTTGGAAGAAGTTAGTGTCTTTTGTCACACAGGAACAGACGAAATAGGGGTTCTCAACGAAGGAGCTCATGAGGATGAAGACGTCGACGACGAAAAGGACGACTTCGACGGTGAGATTCGTCGTCATGGCTAATGATGTTCATAAAGCAGGCAAAGTTTTCACAACAGTCTGATTGATTTACAAACTCCTCAACCGTCTGTTTGTAAACTCACATTTGTTCATACAAACATGTCGTGGTGTGATGAGCCCTCCGTTATTACTTCTTCTTGTCCAAATACCCCTTCAGCATCTCAAATTATTGTCCAATTCCAAAAAACGTGTCTATGTAAGCCACGAGTCAAAAGAAACATAGAACAACGATCCCATGTGTCCCCGCAAAATAACTGGTTTAGTTCGGTCGGTCTATCCGGCCACACACACACACGCCCAAAACATTCTGACTTTTTCGGATTGCATTGGCATTCCACTTGCAATTTCGAACAGTTTTGCTTGCTAAATCCATACCGAAGAACTTTTTACTCGTATGTACGTAGTACTCACACATTTTTTGGCAGGATTAACATTAAAGCACATTTGCAATTGGCTGATGAACCCGAAAAATCCTACTGTACTATATTGGTTGTATTCGAGATTAGAGTCTGTGAAGAAAATGTACGTCTTTTTGCGACAATGCATTAGTGACATTCCATTTACTACACTTTGCAATCTGGAGTTTAAGCTATCAAAGACAAGAATTTGTTTTAATGATACTGCTGGATTGACCTTATTGCTCTTTTGTTCCATCATGCAAAATTAATTATTTAATTAATTACAGTAGCATTATTTGCTGCATTTAAAATGTAAGAGTTTAAGAGTTGTGAAAAATTCTCGTATACTTTATGTAGCTTTTCGTTTCGTTATATAGGACTGTGCTTTTTCTGTACGTGCAAATTTATGTAATGGACGATTTTTAAAAGCGTTCTACAACACATTGTGGTGAGTGGGTTTGATGTTTGATGGCTCCGGGCCAATTGCCAAGCAAGACGAGATCGTGTTCTAAATGTCATAACAGCCTATTGCAATCGTACACTGGAGACCATTTCAGTTCATCCCTCCAAAAAATACTTTATTAAATCCACACTCCACGTCATTCGGCAAACTTTTTTGGCAATCGTCATCCCTATTCGGATTATGTCACTCTGACATTGTCAATGATGACAAAATTCACAGAGAATCCTTGCAACTGTTTTTCTTACACACAATAAAACCTCTTCTTTGGCTTTTTGCCGCTCGTTGCTGTTAAGTAGAAAAATGTTGCATAGTTGCATTTCATTTCATGACGTTGTCCATTTGACTCTCTTAAGAAAAACACTCACTCCTGTCCGTCTCAAACTTCGACCGCAAAAGGACCTTTTGGGGGATGAACCACGTATACAACCGAAACCAGCAAAGTTGAAACCTACCCCAATTTCTCCCTTCTTGTGTTCTCATCTTCTCATGCACGACCCGCCGGAGTCTCAAGTGTGTAAACACAATCATCTCATAAGTGTGAAACTAAGCAGACTCTCCGTTTCACGTTGCATGCTACACTCAAAAAACTTAAGAGACACACACTTTTAAGAGACTCCTTAGAAACTTAAAAGAAACGTATGAAAGTCTACATTACAATTAATGCATTTGTATTGCTTCTATATTTTCTTCGTAGTCACTCCGAAGTTGACCTTTTAAGAAAAGTGGACTATAGTTTCAATTTTTATAGTGAAAAATGTTAGTTAAAAAGTTGAAATAGTTAAAATTGCTTTTATCGGTTGAGAGAAATGCAAAAAATTGAGAGTACGGAAATGTGTTCGTATGGAATGACATGGCACGACAGAGTCAGGAGCGGTCGTATGTGTGTACAGTAGCAAACAGTGCCATTGCCATTAACCGATGAAACGACACTTCGTCAAGTCAACGTCGTCGTCGTGGTCGTTTGTCGTTAATCGTTAAGTGAAAAAGCATTGCATTGTTGAATGCAAAGCAAAGGAGAGAAGGAGAAGGGAAAGACCGAGAAAAGTAAAGTCTATATGGAAATTCTCTCTGGAAGCTGTAAGTTTCTTAAAACTCTAAAGTCTGGATTTTTGAAAGGGATAGGAAAAGTAAATGTAGGAGTTTTAAGTCATCTCATCTCTCATTCTTCCCATTCTGTTGTGTCGTGTCTATGTGTGCATGTTGCACGAGTGCACCCTTTTACAAATTGATCGCATCCTTTAGGAAGGGAAGAAAAGGAAAAGTTTCAAAAAAACATGTATAAGGAGATGACTACTAAAGTCAAGTCAAGTTGTTCCGTTTCGTTTTCGGATTTTCTCGTGTCGTATGTATGTTACGGTTGCGGGTATTTGCTCCAGACACAGAAGAAACGAAGAGTAGCAAAAAGGCATCGACGGCAAAATAGGTATCGTCGTTTTCGTCTGTATGCTCCTGTGCCGGGTTTGAAATCTTGAAAGGGAATGAGAAGATGATGGCATTCGTGCTTTCCAAAGTGGAGAATCGTGTTCAATCCATGATGGACAGCGAACAGCTGGGTCGACGGAAGCATTAAATCGGCTCCTCACAGGTGGATTAGTGTGTCCCGAGCTGTAATTCACACGACCAGAAAAGTCTGTCACCGAAAACCAAATGAGGCTTTCTCATCTCGTCTTGTCTCAAACTAAACTGCCACGACAATACTTTATATTCACACTCTTTACCCTTTAAAATACGTTATGTTTTTTCCCTTCTTTTCCTCTTGTATCCTAAAAGGTCACATGTGTCATCCGCATGACATTATTGCGTAGTCTTCTGTCACATTTTCTATGCTACATTACCCGTCTTTAGAGAAGGCCGCAAATTGCACACAGAAGTAACACACTAACACAAATAAGAAATCATGCATTTCCACAACAACAACAACAACAACAAATGGGTACCCGTAATTATCATACGTTCAATCTTTAAGATAAATTTTGAAATCATTGAAAGATTTGAGTAAGGGAAAAGTTCTCTTGGTGGCTCAGAGGAAATCAAGAACGAACCAGATAGCTTCTCTCAATGGCTTTGAGGTGGCAGAAAAGGTAGAAAAAGAAGCACACATTACAACGTAACATGTTAACCTATCAGTTTTAAAAAATTGAATGCTAATATGCGAGTTGAAAGTTGAAATGAATGAGGCACACGAATGAACAGTAGTGTAAAATGTTGACAATGATTTAGTGACGAGCAGGCGTGAAATCTTGCCACTTGTCTTGTGTTGGTGACGTGGTCGTAGTTTTAGCATTTTCAGTTTTTTCTCGATCACTGTGTCGACTGTGTATAAGGCTCACAGTATGTTATATAAACGCGTAGGTAGTAAATAGTAATACTGTAATACTATGTGCATAGTAGACTATTACTTTCTGAGAACCATGGATTTTGGCCGTGATAAGATTATCCTTTGGTGATTTTTAGAGTTTGTTACATTGCTAAGAAGGTTTTCTCTCTTTCTACTCTTCTGTCTTCTTGTGTTCGTTTGGTGTACGTGTGTGTCGTGTGTCACAGGACGATTTGCCATAGGGAAATGTGAGATTTTTTTGTTCATGAGCACACGATGAAGATTTGCCGAGGCATTTGTGACTGTCGGAACTTGTTGAGTGAGAGAAGAGATAATAGCAACTCTCTGCCGACTGAAGAGATGAACGTTCGGACGTCGTAAATTATCTGCTGCTTAGCTAAATTAGGGGTGTGAATTCCGACATGGTTGAGTGCCAAGAATTCCTTCATTTTTTGTCCTTAATGGCTCCACATAGAGCGGTTCCATTTGCTCATCTGCCATCAAGAACCCGGGTTTTTGCGGGAGCAAGGACGCCGTCTTCATCTACTGGATTCATCGCTGTTGTTCGTAGTATAGACCAAACCGGTACACACGACATCCGCAGCTTCCACGACTTTTCACATTGCATTTAATTTCCCGATTTCCCCCTTTTTGGTGACAAGTCATCACAGCACAGCTTCAAGCAAATTGGCAGGACGACGACGAGTCGACGAGACTATGGATTTGGAGGACACTTTTCAATAATCATGACGACAACTCCGACTATTATACCATGCCTTATGTTCCACCTTTGAATGATGACGATGACAATCAGGGTGAACTCGGAACCCGCTTGCATGCAAAAGCCTCCAGACATTAGTCCGTTTCATTTTATGCTCTCTTCAAAAGAATCTTCTTCATAAGACCGACGCGACGGACGACAGTGACAAAATGCCCTGCACAAATTTCTAAATACCCGTTGAAACAGTCCAGATTATTTCCTCTCGTCACCCCATAAAAATCCAGTGCAGTTCTTCGTCTTTTTCATCGTCGTCGGTCGGTCGTCGTCTCCATTATAACTAAACGATGTATTTATAGATGCAAAATTCCCTTCTTTACATTCACATTCTCTACTACAGTTTGCTGCTGCCACAACTTTTCAGCTATACTTTAAACTTTACTCTTATATTTTTTGTCCAGCACCATTTCCACAATTAGCCATTTCTTCTTTTTTTCATTTCCATTAGTGCATGGTTCGTTTCACCAAAAATAAAATTACAACGCATTTTGTCATTCCTTCCTTACTTCTCAATTCAAGCTTTCATTCAAATGAATCTTTCTATCCATTAATCCTGCCTTTCAGCATTAAGTACAATAACAAACAAAACTATCCGTGATAAATGGACATTTTCACCCCTGGAGGAAATGCGCTTTTTGGAAACTGGTCAATCCATATATTATTAAGATTGATCTCCGTTTTGAAATGCGCATGTATGCATTGTACAAAACTGATTTTTAAAACCAAAATTAAGTTCCAAAATGTATATGTTATTATAATGGAATAACCTGTAATATCAAAATAAAAATTTAAAAATAAAGTATCAATGCAATGGTTAGGAGTTTGGAACTTCTATTAGGGCATTTCTATGACATAGCATGAAAAGACTGTGTATATTTCATTTATTAGCATTCCAATTTGGGATACCTTTGCTTGGAAACCTTGAATTTGAGACATTTCTTTCAAATATCGTTCGTTTTTGGTAGTGTTGTGCTGGTTTGAAGCGCATTTTGTTAGGTTTTCAACACATCGTACAATCGCAATACAATACAATGACTTTTGGAATTTTAGACTAAATATGAAAAACGCTGGAGGCTTTAGCAGGAGAACAACGAATAGATTAGTAATATTATGCATTATCTTGTGAGGATTCTTTGAATTCTTTCGCAATGGTATGGAAACTAACGTTTGTTGGTCTAAGAAGGTTATGAAAGCTGGAGAATTTTGTATATTTTCATTCCCTCCACCAAGATTTACTAGACCTGCTTGGTATTGGAATTGGAACCACAACAACATAGAGCGAAAAAGGACGGACTGAGGATGAGGATAAAGCATGCGTGTACGCCAGAAAGAAGATGACATAGGAAAAAACCTTCAGAACCAGCAACAAGCCAACTTGTGCACCGACTCCGATCAATTTTTTGGTTTTGTCTACGAAAGATTTGAATTGGATCAGTTAAAATTTGTTAATGAAATTCCTTTAAAAAATCCGGTTTGCTTGAGATTTTTCTGAATGGGGAAAGTGGAAGAGACGCTTCATCATTTTCCATGGTAAAGTTCGACGCTGTTGTGGTGTACTCGTATATTTCAGCTGATTTATTTGAAATTAAAATTTAAAATACTAAAACTGCTTTAAAAATTTTGAAACTTGGACTGCATGTAGGAAATAATTTTTACAATTTTTGGAATAGGTGAACAGTGTTTGGAGGGGACTGGAACATTAAATTTGAGTGTTTTCTAAAAACAACTCAAAAAGATGGAAGCCAATTTTGACGCTAATGCAGTTGAAGTGGCGTCCAATCTTTTTGTGGATGTTGTTTTTTACAGCATTGGAACTTTGGATGTTGGAGTGAGTTTGAATTACAAAGGAAATGTAATGATGGTATTAAAAGAGTCATTTTTCGTTAATCTTTGAGTACATTCTGTTTATTTCAGCTAAAGAAATTATTGGAATCGGGTGGAGCGAAACAGCGGAGTTACGCCGGTGTTAATGTCACTCATTGTATTGTGAATCCGGATGCCAATGAGGTCAAAATTGAAGAAGCAAAAGACATTTTTGAAATTCCTAATATAGTTACTCCAAGATGGATTGCAATGTCCGCCAAATTAGGAAAACTTCTTCCGTGAGAATCTAATATTCATAACTTGATTGAGCTTTTTGACTGCTTGAATAAAGCATGATTTCACATGCGCTTTACTATGGCTTCAGAGATTTCGGTGACATAATAATTTTATTTATATTTATTGAAAATTTTATAGCTCCGATGGATTTTGCGGAGAACCAAATCAACTATTTTCGTCTGTGATATGCACCAGTTCAGGAATCCGAAAAGGCGATTTGAAAAAAGTTTGGACAGGAGTGACGTTCAACGGTGGCATTTTTTCAAAGGATCTCACTTCAAATTGCACTCATTTGATCTGTAATCAATGTGAAGGGCTCAAGTATACAAAGGCAAGAGAACGCGGACTCAAAATAGTGTGTGTAGATTGGGTTAGTGAATCGTTAAGAATCAAGAAATTATGTGAAGAGAGAAAATTTGATCCTAGTTTGACCCGGGTACCGGCTCCACCCAAGGTCACAGCCGTGATGGTACCAATGCAAAGGGTCACTTTGGGGACCGATTCAATCAGACCAAGAATAAATGAGTCTATGTTCAAATTAATTACAAGCTCAGGTCCAATTACCACGGGTAGTGCTCCTCCTCCGGTTCGGGCAATGTCAGATGCTCCTATTACTGTTGCTGTGAGGACTGTTGCTCCAATGACGCCGACGACTACAATGGTTCAACCTGCAATGGTTAGGCCCCCGGTGCAAGTTCATTCTCAAATCCTTCAGACACAGTTACAACAAAAGCCAACTTCCGATGTTGGTGCGCAACAGATTCCTGTTCAACAAGGCCACAAGGTCGTCCAAGTACAATTCATAGCCAGGCATCCACATTCTCCAATGCAACAGCAACAGCAGCAACCAGGTCAAAATTTTCAATCTCAGCAACAAATTCCAAATCAAATTCACATTCAACGACAACAGCAGCTGCAAAACCAGCAAAACCAACAATTGCATAATTTGCAAAGCCAGTTGCAGTCACACCAGCAACAGCAACAAATTCAAAATCAAGGCATTATTACCAATCAGCAACAGCAAGTGCATACTTCCATGATGCAAAATCCACAGCAGATGCAGAATCAGCAGATTTTACAAAGTCAGCTTGAAAGTCAGCAGGCGCTGCATAACCAACAACAAATGCAGAGTCCACATCCTCAAGTTTTGCAGAATTCGCAGCAGTTGCATAGTCAACAAGCATTGCAGACTCAGCAAGCCCTTCAAAATCAGCAGGCCTTACAAACTCAGCAAGCTTTGCAAAATCAACAGGCCCTTCAAAACCAACAGGCCTTGCAGACTCAGCAAGCCTTGCAAAATCAACAGGCCCTTCAAAACCAACAGGCTCTGCAAAACCAGCAAGCATTACAAAATCAGCAGGCTCTCCAAAGCCAGCAGCAGTTACAGAACCAGCATAGCATTCTTCAAAATCAACAGCAACAAATGCAAAGTAAGCAACTTCTTCAAAACCAGCAAGCTCTTCAACATCAACAAGTTTTGCAATCTCAACAGAATCAGATGCAATTGAAACCTCAACAGCACATGGTAGGACAGCAACTGCGTCCACAGCCAATGCAGAGTCCTCAGTTTGCGAATCAACCACATCTTCAAAATCCTCAGTTGCAATCACAAATGCAGCCTGGTCAAAATATGGTTCAGCAACAGCATCTTCAACAACAGCAACAACAACAACAGACTATGCAGCAACAAATGCACGTTCAAATGCCACAACACATGCAACAAGGACCATCTCAGCTTCAGCCTATGCATATTCAGCAGTTGTCAAGCCCCGGGCAACAACAGGGTCACATGCAACAGCAGTTGCATCAGCAACAACAAGTTCAGCAAAAAACAATAGGTCAAATGCCACCTCAACAATCCCAGTTCCCGGGTCAGCTTCAGCTCCAAAACCAACAACAGCTCATGACCCAACAGCAATTGCAATCTCAGCAAATGACTCCTCAACAAATGGCTCCTCAGCAAATGGCTCCTCAACAAATGGCTCCTCAGCAAATGGCTCCTCAACAAATGGCTCCCCAACAAATGGCTCCTCAGCAAATGGCTCCTCAACAAATGACTCCTCAGCAAATGGCTGGTCAGCATCCTCAACAACAGATGCAGATGCAGAACCAAATGCAACATCAAACCCCTACTTCACAAATGCAGCTGCAATCTCAGCAGCAAATGCATCCCCAACAAATGCAGGGATCTCAGCAGCAACAACAACAGCAGCATTTACAGGTTCAGTTGCAATTTTTGCAAAATCCAAGGCCGGGAATGATCAATCAGGCACAGCAGGGTCATCCACAGTTACAACAGCAGATGATGCCTCAACAACAGCAACAACAACAGCAGCAGCAGCAACAACAACAACAACAGCAACAACCTGGCATGACAATAGGTCAGCAACAGCAATCAGGCATGACCATGGGTCAACAACAGCAACCAGGTATGACAATGGGTCAGCAACAAAGTCAGAATCTTAATATGCATCACACTGTGCTCCGACACCAGCAACCTCAGCAAATCCATGTGCTCAACAAACAGCCAGGTCAATTGATACAGTCGTTACAGCCTCAACAGCAAATTCCTTTAAATTCTCAATTAGGGCCAACTTCAGTTGTAGGAGTTCAGCAGCAACAAAATCAATCCATCATGCCTCAACAACAACAACAGCAACTTGGTCAACCGAACACTGTGTCTATGCAGCAGACATCAGTAGGTCATGGGTCAATGCAGCAGCTTGTTCACTTGCAAGGGCAGAGTGTCCATAATATTCCACAAATGCAACCCGGACAAACAGTCGTTAACCAGAATCAGGGTATGCATCCTCAAGCGCGGATGCAATCACATCCAAACCACCAGTTAAATCCTCAGCTGCAACAAGTCCAACTACAAGGGCACATGAGTCAGCAAGGTCAACTTCAGGCACAACTGCAGCAACAGCAAAAAACATTACAACCTTTACAACAGCAACCTCAGCAGCAGCAACAACAACAGCAACAACCGCAAACGCAGTACATTAATTTAAATAATCAGCAGTACAATGTAGTTTTGCAACCTGGACAACAAATTCCACAATTCGGACCGAAACCTGTTCAGCAGCAGATTCAGCAATCCCCACAAGGAACGATGCAACAACAAACGATGCCTCAACAGCAAATCATGCAATCTGGACAAAGTCAACTTGGACAAGGTCAACTGGGACAAGGTCAACTTGGACAAGGACAACTTGGACAAGGTCAACTCGGACAAGGTCAACTCGGACAAGGTCAGCTTGGACAAGGACAACTTGGCCAAAGTCAACTTGGTCAACCACAAACCATGCAAAAGGTGCAGTTTCAAAATCCGCAAGGTGTACCTGTCCAACGCCTCAACATTCATCAATGGACTCAACAACAACAGATGGAAATCATTCGACAGATTCAAATGGATCCTCAAATTAAGCAACAATGGGCTCAAATGGACCAACAACAAAGGACGTTGCTCATCCAAAAGCTAGCACAAAGAAATCGGGACGAGCACCAACGGAGAATGCTTCATCAGCAACAGCAAATGACACAACCTGGAGCTGTAGTCCAACCTGGACAACCGCAACTCCAGCAAGGGATAGTAACTCAAGTTGGATTACAGCCTGGACACCAAGGTTTGGCCCCAGGACCTCAACAGCAGCAATCGCAACAACAGCAACAAGTATTATTACAGCATCCTCAGCAGACTCTCCAATCTCAAGGTGTTCCAGGTCAACAAAATTTAATGTCGCATAATCAAAACCAAGGCGGGACGGTTGGTCAACAACTTCAGCAGGATTTAGTCAATCAACAACAAGTTGGTCTTCAGCAGCAGGGCAGTGTGCAGCAATCAATGATGAATTCAGGTCAACCACATCAGCAAGTGCTAATGCAAGGGAATCAGTTGATGCTGGCACAGTCACAGGCTGCAAGTGGACAACCCAAAGTGCTGGTTCCACCCCCGATTGCATCACCGAATCCTCAAGGTAAATTCATACCGCCTCCACAAATGCAAATGCAAAATAGACCTCAGGGCCAAA
>JABASF010001203.1:0-25081 GCA_019776145.1 Harlomillsia oculata | reverse complement strand
GACTTGACTCCCAAAAGTCTGTAAATTACTTCTGACTCCCGATTCCTGACTCCCAAAAGTCTGAAAATGACTCCTGACTCCCGACTCCTGACTCCCATTAGTCTGAAAATGACTCCTGACTCCAGATTCCCGACTCCCAAGAATCAAAAAGTGACTCCTGACTCCTGACTCCCGATTCCCGAAAATGTGACTCCCGCAAACACTGCCGAAGAGAGTTATATTGACGTTGGTAATGTTGAAACCTGAAGCGTACAACATGTCTACGCTATTGTTACATCTTCTTTTTATCTCCCGAACAAGGGAAACTTAAGCCCATTATGGAATTAAATATTTCTGAGAGCTCGCCACAGGACAATGTCAGATTCATTGTTACTACAGAATGAAGAGTAGTAAAAAGCCTTACGTGGGTAGACCATTCCATAGTAATATTCTACGTACGTACGCTAACAATGCCTCTAATAACATTTTAGAAACGATGTTTTTGAGCTATAATTAGGCTTTGTACAGTGCTATGCTACTGATTTCATTCTAATCAAAAATGATGAAAAGCCTTTTTGGGTTAGTCCGTTACCCGGAGACGCTTTATTTACGAGACTCACGTTTTTTAAATGTTAAATAAATAATATAATATAGGCCTAGTTCATAAAAAGGCTTCATGGTAATTAAATGTTGTCTTCCACGGGATTGAAGTTTTTTTAAAAGAATGGAAAAAAATCCACAAAAACTTTACAATAAAACGAAACGATAAAATTCAGGTTTTTCTATTGTCAATGCAGTTGACTGGGCTCCAGCAAGTTTATTTTGGGCTCAATTGTGCCAAAGCTTGGGTCCATTTTTGGAGTGGGGCACAGCCGCAGAGGCAATTGTGGTTCGGTGGAGAGATTCTGCTTTCCTTCACTTGGCCTCTCAGAGAATCAACAAGGATTTGGAGAAAAAATCACGGCAAATGATTCTCGACTATTTTCAAGTACACTTTTGTCAATTTTCTCTTTTTTTTACTGAACGAGTTACGAACTAATGAACGTAATGAATGAACTTGATTCTACTACAGGGTAATTGGAAAGATAGAAAGAACGGTCGGTTTCTGACTGCAACTACAGGCGTAGGCAACAGGTGCGTTTAATGAAAAATTAATCATACCTTGGGATTAAAATACGATTTTTTCTGTTTTTGTTCATATATATACAGCACAATGAGTATAAAAATTGGGACATTGTTATGATATGTAGACATCATCGCAGAAAGCTGGAAGAAATTCCGTGGCAGACATACCATTTGAAAGGGACAATCAAACCTTCTCACTTGTGTAATTTAGATTGGTTGCTGAACAAAGCGTCTGGTTCGTCTGTGTACAATGTAAGTGAAGAGAAAGAATTAATTTGTAGAAGGGAAAAGCAGGAGTATTTCTAACATGCAGTCATATTTCCAAAAGGTGCAAGGTAAAAAGGGAAGATGGAAACTGTTCTAAGCAGTGGACCATCAATATTAAACCCCCAAAAGCATATTATATCCTATTAATTAATTTGTAGAAGGGAAAAGCAGGAGTTAAAAATCAATATAGGACTACGTAAGACGTAATACTAATTGGATATATTCTTCTCGTAGATACTTGAAGACGCTTGGTTGGAAACGCAAGGAGATTGGAATAAAGATCAGGATTTGACTTTATTGAAAAAGACCTTAGAGCTCAGTTCAAGCGCTTTAAGTTACGATGGTCAACAACTTCTCGGACAGATTTATGGACGTCTACTTCCTTTGTTCAAGAGTGAGAATGGAGATGAAGCAAAGAGTTGGGGAAATAAATGTCCTTTGATGAAAGCGATTTTTGAACAATCTCAAAAGCCAAAGGTTCCTTCGTTTCTTCCTTTAACGAGCATGGTTCAAAATGTGAAGGAATTCAAAGCTGAAGGTCCATTGCCTAATTTTTCGGAGCTGGATTCTGGAGGAGTGTCCCATGTTGATGAAATGATCCGCATGAAGAATGGGAATCAATTTGTCATCAGTTTATCCACGAGTAAGGAGGAAGTCAATGTTTGGAACGTCTTTACTGAAAAACCTGTAAGAACATTAAAAGGAGTGACGAACCCTAATGCCGTTCAGATCATTGACGACAGTCGTTGCGTCATTTTGTGCGGACGAGAACTGCAAGTATTTAACCTGGATGAAGGAACGTTCTTGAGCAAGTTGAAAGGAGTGATGAATCAAAAAATGCCCTACTTTGGGCTACACGATCAGAATCATATCGTGGCTTTGTCGAGGAATAGAATGTATGTCAACTTGATGACGCTGGAAAATGGGGATTGTGTGACGACTTTCAAAGTCGGTGAAGACCGGTTTCTCAATTCCTTGATTGTGTCTGAAAACGGGAAGATGCTTGTTTGTGGGGACGAAACTCAAAAGCCGTTTCCTCTTCTTGTTTGGGATCTGACTTCCAGAAAACTAATTTACGATCTTCGCATTCCTCATCACGAGTTTCTCACGAATCTCTCTGCCATCACCAAAGAGGGACATCTTGTGTGCTGTGCATGCAGGGTAAACCCAACGCTAGATTAGTACTTTCTATATCTAAAACTTTCTCCATTCATTCCTTTCAATTTCAAGCATAACTATAACCCTTATTGTTGAATCATTGGAAATTACCACAGGAAGTTGATGACCCCGGACCAAATTTTATGGTTGTCTATGACTTACAAAGCGGGACTTTGTTCAAGAAATGGAAACCCGGTTCAAGTACAAAGGCAGTCGCTATTTCTGCTCAGGGTGGCTGCGTCATCCAAGCGTTAGAAGATAATCGCATCCTCGTATGGGATTTAATTACAGGTACTCCAAAAATGTCATTCTTGAAAGTTGTTTTTGTACACATTTGGTAACTAGTATGAATGCATACTTTACCATTTTACCCATTCTTTTAAAGGCGCATGTCAATGGTCCTTGGTCAAACATAGTGCACCTCCTGACATTCTCAAACTGGATCAAAAGGGTTCACGCTGTCTATCAGGCGATTCCGCTGGCAGGGATCGTACTTTGTGCTTATGGGACTTAACCAATGGTTAGAAAATTATCGTCAACAAAATTATTGTTATACCAAAATTCTGACTTTTAAATTTTCTATTTTAAATATAGGCACTCTTTTGGCTTTATTCACTCCGGATGTCCCCTTCACTGCATGCGAGCTTTTCAACGACGGCGACGGAGTAGTCCTAGGTAAAATTCCACTCATGCAACTATATACAATTTGATTATATCACAGCATTTTGTACAATTTTCATTCTAATACAGGACTTAAAGGCAGATCAGGCATTTCGACCGTGTTGTACAAAGATAACATCCCAGTGCACATCAATAAATCAGATGAAACATTCGGGAATGAAAACAATCAAGGAAAAATCTCAGACTTTAAAAATCATCAAGCTTAACTCGTAGAGTCATATATATATATAGAAGCTTCTGGTCCAAACAAGCTTAACAATCTTCAATTGGTATTTAAGTTGCTTATCGATCAGGTCAATTTTCATGTAGCGAACCAACCATCGCTAATTAATTTTACATCTTCATCAATACAAAAACACTTTCATCCGCAAACCATTACTTTATGAAACGTGTAGAACGTAGCACATTCCCCCAAGCAAACGGCTGAAGTACTAATACAACTGTAGTAGAAACTTTGGGAAAAAATTGCATTAAAACGATTTATTTATAGTTCGACTCGCAACAAACTTAACTTCAATATTTATAAACAAATAAGCATTACTATTAAACGATAATAAAATATTGTTGCTTCAGGAAGTGAACAATAGATTATTCCCAGCTGGTTTGGGACTTATAGCGTTTTTAAGCATGAGAATTTCGTAGTGTTGCTAGTTACAATGTTAAACTTTATTTGTTGTTTCGTCTTAAATTCTCAAATGTATGAAATGTACCTAAGTTAATTTCTTTTTCTTGAAAACGCGAACAGAACGTGGAATGTAAACTTGAAAATCAAACATGCTAAATTAGAAACAGAATTATAATTCAACACAAGTGAGAAAAAGTGGTTGTTAATTTTAAAATTTAAATGCAAAGCAAACAAGGCAAATCAAAATCCTAATTGTAAATTGTACGTAGTTGATTAGTTACACTTATTAGTTTAACACAATGTAAAATTGGTGTAGCCAATTTAGTCTACAATCATCATAATTACTCACAGGGGATCTTTATTATTTCAAATTTTCAATTCGTGCATCTGATTGATATTCTCGTATTTATGAATTCTCTCAATACAAAATCGACTTGAGCAAAAAAAACGTACTCTTAACCATAAAGCAAGTCAAAACTTATATGTATAATAAGTAGGCAAAAATAAAATTAGCGTTATTGTCATAAAGAAACTGGCTGGAATTCAGTTTCATTTAAAGTTTAATGGAAATTGGATGCTTTTTTAAATTATCGTTGTTTCTAATTTCAAATTTCGAATTCCTTCGAAAACTACTGTACGCACAGCATATAATAGTATGAATATGAATTCGACGCTTGTCTTTTGTTTAAAAAAATCATGCGACACCAATTCTGAAGACTTTCTCAATGCCTACATGAACAATTCAGATTCACAATCATTTTCTTTTAAGCTACACTATTGGAATTGGATTCTTGTCACTCTAAAATGAAGAGAGAAACGTGGCTGGTTTTCGCTCTCTAATTTCGTTTAACGTTAAATGCTGCTGTAAATTTTACTTTGAAGTTAACTTTACTATTCAGTTGGTCAATTATAAAATTTTTGTGATGTGCTAATGATAATAAAAATAATTGTGCCAGATGCAAACATTTGTGTTACAATAACGACAATGACATTTATTTATTGTAACAACATACTAAATCATGACAAGGCTAATGGTCTAACGGTGTTGTTTCACTGACAAATACTAATACAAGAGCACAGTAACAAAAGTAATAGAAACAAAACCTATGAAGCAGTACCTTCACAAAGAATTTAGTTTACAAATGTATTTCATATAGTCTTATTCGATTTATTCATCATGAAGTAAAGACCTGATATTTGTTGAACGGACAGGAGGAGGAGGAGTGCTACGACGATTATCTCCCTGGTTAGATTCTGAATAAAAGGTTTTGTTAGATCTAAAGCCATTTCTTTGGAAACCTTTGTTTCTATACAAAAGTTCAGCGTCTTCGAAAACGTTAGAAGGTCTTTCTCGACGTTCTTCTGGGGCGTCAGGGCGATGCAATTTTCTGGTAGGAACATGTTTAAGTGCATCATTCCAGTTTCCAGTTAAACGTATGTCCAAGAGAATATCCACCATTTGATTGAGTGTGAGTGATTTTCCGCCATGTCCCCAATGTAAGTAGTGGTCCAGTGGTAATTTCTCCATACGAATTCCATTCTTCTTCGCCTTGCCTAAAGACAAAGGTCTTGGATCACACTTGTCAACCATTGCTCCAATAATGTACACATCATCTTCACTGAATGATTTCATATCGTCTTTTGCATGAGGTGTTAAGTAGACGAGACTTTTTCGTGGGTACACATCCAAAAAGTCTTCTTCAAAGATATCCAAGACGTAGCCGTCATCATACATCGTAGGGATGATTCGATGAAGGTAATCCATCAGTTTGGAGTCTCGTGCAGCATGGAACAGTTGTACATTGAATGGCTGAACATGACGACGATTGTTGGTCAACAAATATTCAATTTGTTTTGCACAATTTTTGGCTTCTCGAGGTGTCATGTATTCATCATATGAACAGTCTAATATTAGTGGACGGCTGAACATTTTGGCATGAGCCAACTTTCCATGTTCCCAACGAGCGATTGTCGTATCGTAGAGTCGAAGGAATAAAGTATTTCGACAAAGACCATAGCCGACTCTGCTCTCATCTTCGTGCATATCTCTCCATGCTTTGAAAGGTCCGAATTCTTCCAATCTCTTTTGTTTCCTTTCTTCTCTCTTCTTCCGGTCATTTTCTTGCTTCATGTTAATTTTGAACAGGAACTCATAATAGCGTTTTCGACGAGGTCTTGAGTCAATCATGAGCAAATCTTTCCAATGATTCTGATTGATGTGGTAAGGGACCATCATTCCTTCTTGTCTAAAACAAACCAACAGCTAATCAATAATCTAATTAATTAATTACTTAATTTAATTACTCACATTTTAATGATTTCGAAATCAAAACTACATCACAATACATAATATATTAATTATTATATTACTTCCAAAATTAAAGTTAACAAAAATCAGTCAATTCAATCAAACTATTACCTATAAACTTCAATTTCCAACAAGAGATGCTGCACTTTCTGGATCACTTCGCGATCACCTCCAGTCAACTGTTGCATCAGTTCCTCGTCAACTTGTAATGTAAACTCTCCAGTGTCAATTTCAAAATTCGGATTGTCACTTCTGACATCATTGTCACAAGTCTCAGACAGGCCGGTATCCTCTTTCATTGCGTTAGTCGATTGACTCTCCGATCCCATGTACCGAATATTGTCCATCCCAATTGGACTCAATTTCCTAGTAGACACCCACTTCAAATGAAATTGTCTGGAAAAATCCGGGCATTGTTTAATCGAAGTGGACGTTGAGGAAAACGGAACTAATTTACGTCCAAGTGTCCGTGCAGCACGAGCAAACATTTTGATGATCTTAAATGCTCACTATTTGAACAAAAAAACAGCAGAACTAAATATATTTCAAAATTACAATTTCAATGACTATAGTTTTTTGAGAAATATGTGAGGCTTGCTTAACAATGAAGAGTAATTCAAGTGTAAATGCAAATTAATGTAATGAAAATCAGTGAACCTGCGTCTTTTTTGTGTAAGAGTTGAAATTCAACGTGATGAAATTCAAGTGAGGCGGTATTGGAAAATCAGATGACTAAACCAAGCAGGAAAACGCTTGGGTTTTGGCTTTTTCTTCTACACGATTTTACTACTTCTCATTTTCATGCAATCTCATGCATTCTTTTAAGAATTACTAGTCAAGTGCAACCTACAAATTCATAATTTTAATTTATAGCAACAGATTTTATTTTTATTCATAAGTATTCATTTTTATAACTTTCTTTTGCTCTGTACAGAATTGGGGAAAGGAGAAATTGTCATTATATTTTTAGACCATCATTTTCATATTTCATGTAAGCATTGAAATTGTATAATGATTCGTGCATTACTTTTTTTTAGTACAATAAGACTCAATTTTTGTGTTTCATTTTCATAATTTATGTTCATTTCTTTTTTTAACGGTTCAATGTATTTATATAATGCATAATTTCGTTAGCACATTAACTTTATGTTAGAGAGAACTTGACAATTTGAAGTCATGGAACGCTATAGAATACAAGAAAAATGAAGGAAAAGACAGAGTCAATAAAAATCTAAGTTTAAAGTTGAACGCGAAACAAAATAACAAAATAATAGAAACTAAAGTCCATTTTGTACATACTATATAAAATAAACAACTGGTATCGTTGACTTATGATGTCACACTGTGTGTGCTCGCACACGTTTAAAGATAGGAGTTTTTGCAAACTGAAGCTATTGTAAGCAAAAGTCAAAAATTTGTTTTTTTTTTGTTGTTCTAAAGCATAATTTGAACTGACAAGCTGTTAACAGGAAAAGTAAAAAAAATTAAAGAAAGTTGAACGGCTTTGAATGAATAAAGTCCACTTATGAGCCATTTAACTATTTTATAAGTGTACGTAGCTATAAATTATTTGAAAAAAAACGTATTTAGTATCTGTTGGCTCCGGCTGCACATTTCATACTTCAATTGAACATCATTAAATTCGTTCATTTACCCCTAAAGAAATCAGTTTTATAAAGCTTTAACGATTAATGTCCTTTTTCAATTCGATTAACAAGACCCAAACCTTGTAAATTTCAACTAGTACAAATAACGCTCACATGTCAAATAAATCATGATTTTTTTACGAAGTATAAATGTAGCTGAACTCGAAGAGACTCGTTTCAACAAAAACATTTTATATAATTAATAGGATCTTAAAATAAGCTACCGCTACTGTTTCCGAAGTCATGGCTAGCTTGTAATATGTCACATATCATTGCAACTTTCAAAGTTCAAAGCAATAAAATTCAGCAACTCGTAACCCCATAACACAAGTTATACCAAACTGCAGCCAAAATACAAGTCATTTGTGAGAGAGCAATTAATTAATTCTTTAATTTCTTTAAAAAATGAATCTTGGACTCGAATTATGGCAATGACAATCATCAACACGAAGTCAGACAAAAATTCTTGGTTCGAAACTTCTTTTAGCTTATGGAATGCATGATCTTCCTGCTTGAACACTACCACTACCACCTACTAATATAATTATATTATATTTGTTTCCTATATTTATTATATCATATTAGTATAAATATTCATCAGTGTAGCATTTACAACCATTCCTGTTTCTTTCCTAAGCACGCAGAACGACCAATTTTACTTTAAGATTACTGCTGAAATGATTTTTTCTTGTTCACATCAAAAGGATCAGATGTAAGGCAATTTAGTCACTCAATATATAATAACTTATTAACTAGTTTGTGTTCTACTTAAACTTAGATAATTCATGCACAACATATTGGTCTGTAACATTGCAATTTATGATTGTATCTTTTTGTTGAATTGAACACTTAACTTAATCAACTGTTAAGCTATAAAACATTTCGTATTTACACCCCGTCATTATGAATATCGTACAAATACAATAATGCAAAAAGAAAAGAATATATCTGCCGTTGTTGAGATTGAAATCTAATGAGATAACTCTACTGATTAGCACTAGAAATCTCACATAAGCTTAATTGTCGGTGTAACTAAAGTCTAACCATATATATTTCATTTTTACCCAAATTCACAAAGTAATCTTTTCACAAAAAAACATAGTCCGACGTTTACTCAGACTTAACATTCAGAGAGCTGCTTTAGTAGTAGCTGTAAATATATTTTGTAAGTATAGGACGCGACCCAAGTAACCATGAGCAGAGAAGACTGACAGTTAAGTTTTAATTTCATTCTTGAAGTAATGGCTTCTAATAAATGGTCGTTTTAGTAAATCAAGAATTTACAATCAATATTTCAAATTTCATATGTAGCAGACGTACAATACAATACATATACGGCCAAGAAAATCACACTGACGTATTTTCAGTAATTTAGCCTTTCGAAGAATATTTAAGTCTCATTTATGATTAAATTAGCTGCGATTAAATTGAATTAGCTGCAGATGTGGAACTCAGCTATACTATGATTAACTTAACACTATGTATTAATATACAACCACAATTCCAAGCTAAGCGCTCTGAGAAGGTAGAGTGAACCAAATAGCACAAAAATTGTCAAACAATCTATCAGTGGGATAAAACGAAATCAGTGCCACCAATACTTAAAAATTATTGGGTAGTTTGCTGTTGAATTTCAATCTTCTCCACAGTCATCTCAGGATTCATTGCAGCTGCTTCTTGAATCGCCTCAGCCAATGCCTTATCATGATCAATCGGATCTCCTCCATCAGATTGAATTGTAATCTTCTGCTCTACTCTCGTTTCAACAACACCGTCCTTTTCCGTCTTGTACTGGATATTAAATTAAACAATGCTTACAAAAAGAACACAAAAATACAAGAATAATATTAAAGAACAATTGCAAAATTAGTACCGTGACAGTTTCTACTGTGCGAACCTTTGAGCTGACCGTCTGAGAACTAACTATTTCACCGGAAGCAACATAGGACCCATCATCCGACTGCATTGCCACCTAAGTGAATAGTGAATTTACAAATTTTAAACTGCTGAACTGCACTTAGGATTTTTGAATAAACCCATATTTATGGTATTAACCTTTCGTGTTTCCGTTTGTACAACAGGTACGTGAGTAGTGGCCGTTTGAGGAGCCGGAATGGAGGGATCATACTTTACGCTTTCCGTTTTTACAATCGGTGGTTCTCCCACTGACATTTGGACACCCTGTTACCATAAGTCATCATTTACGACTTCAATTAAAAAGATGGAGGCCAAAGATGCACAATTTACAACTAGCAGCAATAATATTATAAATAGAGAAGTGTAAAGAGAAAGGCATTACCAATGCAAGCGGGGATACAGAGTCAATATCAATGGCCGTACCAGAACTGACACTGTCGCTACTACCCCGTCTGCCTGACCGAGGGAAATTCTGTGAGCATGCATAAGCATTAAAGTCTAAACGTGCGAACCATCAGCCAAAAATCCCATCGCTCAATATAACTTAACTGGTATACTAAAAACTTTAAATTCCCATAACCAAAAAGAAAATCCAAACTCTCGAATGAAAGATAAACCCAATTGAAAATAAAAGATCGTGCCAAAGAAAAATTATGAAACATGCTCATGCGACATAATACTGAACTTACCGTCTGGTCCGTTGTCAAGACTGTGGCAGTGGCTCTCATTTCTTGTGTGACAACAGTTTGTTCCGTTCGATTGGCAGACGTTGATGTCGTGTGGGTGAAAGTTTTCTCTTCAATCTGAAGGTATTGGAGTACATTAGGTATTATAAATCATAGTCAGTCATAGAACACTTGCAATTAGACCAAACACCCACCTGACTTGTTGTGGCATTCTTTTCTTTGTCCTCCACAGAAGTAGCCATACGAGTCGTAACTTTTGTTGCCTTAATATGAGGTGCATCACCACTACCAGATCCTTCTTGGGGCTCGGCCTAATGGTATTAATAATTGGTATTAAAGTTTTTCAATCGCTCACAGTCACATCACATGCCTCTAAATTCTATGTTAGTAGAAGCACAGCCAAGATATGTAAAGACAACGGTAACAACAACTGCATAATGCACCAAGCAAAATCGTATGCAAAATCATAAACTGAATGGACAAGCGCAGAACAAACCTGGTTTGTAGTAGTGGACATAGTCACCATACCGCTACCCCCAGGAGTGAGGTCTTCAATCTTTTCATGAACATCTTGTCTAATGCCTCCAGCATCTTTCACAACCGTCTGTTTCGTTGTAGTTTTAACGATTTTTGGAGTTGTAGAAACTCCCTTACCTTTACCTTTTTTGCTGCGTCTACTACCTCGAACATTGGGAATCTCTGCAAGTTCGGAAGTTACTGGCACTTTGTTTTCTTCATATTCTTGACTTGATGAGCTAGTCAAGCTCGAATCTGAGCTCGAGCCACTTTTTCCAGAGTCAGACCTTGATCTTTTCGCGGACTTGTCTGGAGTAAAAGCTTGCGATGTGAACGTTCCAGGGTGCGTGATCATGGAATCTGATGGAGCAAACGTTCTGGCCGGAGTAGAATAATTAAATGTAGAACTCAAGCCAGACCTTCCAAGTGGTGTTGATGCTGACAAAGGCTGGGCTACAGGTGATGATTCAATAAAGCTCCTATTTTGAAAACCTTCATTTTCTGGAGATCCTGCTCTTTGATCTAAGAAACTTGTCGTATAACCAGGTTGTGAAAAAATTGATGGTTTTGCTAACAAGGGATCTGTATCAACAGGAGGACGTACGCCTGAAGATGTGGAGCTTGCAGCGCTCCATGGTCTAGTGCCTAAGTAACTTGGGGACGGAGTTTTTCTTTCAGACCCATACAGAGTTTTGTTTTCATTCAAGAAGCTCTTTTCGTCAAAGCCTTTGTCCTTTTCTGGTGTCGTAATTGGTGTGCCAACTGGTGTGCGCGGACTTGCAACAGGATACACTTCACCACTTCCTCTCGCCATCATCTCTTCCACTTTCTTACGTCGTTCCGCTCCTTCAGAAATTTGATTGGAACTACCAGGAGCATAGTTGAAGGCAGTTGCTTTGGCCTTTCGCATCAAACCTATGCCAGGTGATCTGTCGTAAGCTTCAGGACTGGATAGCCCAGATAGTGAATCACTTCCCGTTGGTGACATTTCTTGTCTGTCGTATGTGAAAGCACTGCCAGGAATTTTTGGCTTTTTCACGTGATCATCAACAAAACGTTCTTCATATTCATAATCCTTTGTATACTGAAGACTCTTTGATTGATCAGCTGAAGACATAGACACTGGGCTCATGAGGCTTCCAGTGCTGTCCGGAGATGTAGGTGACGTCGGAGAAAGTGCGTCCGATGCACTACTCATACTTTGCTTACCAGAAAAGAAACCGCTCAAGAAATTCTAAAACAAAAGCGAACGAAAGTTCATGCAAAAAAATCACAAACATACTCAAAAATAAAGGACGACACGAATAACGCATTACAAAAATATTCAAACTGAGGAACATACTCCAATGAAAACAGGCAAATACACACGCATGTGTGCATATTGAGCATCTATAGTATTCAAACTTTCTAACCTTTTTCTTGCTAGGTGTGGTCATGTCGGACCCATTGGTCTATGTCAGCTCCTGGGATCGTCAGTGCCTCAGCCTCAGCTTTCTTTTCTTTGGGCTTCTCCTTTTTCTTTTCTTTCTTTTCTTCCTTTGTAAAACTGATCGGAGGAAGTACGCGCACGGCTCCGGCCAATTCATGCTTCTGTACATAAAAGTGAATCATACAATAATTAAACTACTCAAGATTCAGAATTAAAATAACGTATTAAGCCATTGCATATAAACATTCACGTCTAACAATACGAATATCAACAAAGGATAGTACGCTTCGGGCGTGCACATAGTGCAAAATGATTCACAATTTTTAACAATGCTAACAATTAAAACTAGCAAAGATTGCTGCAATCTATACAATTGAAATTAGAAAGGAAGATAATGCTCTATAAGAATTATTATCGTAATATATACACAAGTGAGATAGATTGACCACATTATTAGTAGCTAGCCAAAGTTTGGGCACAACAAATTACCTATAATTCCAATACTTTCTCTAAAATCCTCATGAATCAAGCTATGTGGTCCTGATTCGCAATATCGTAATCATAGTCATATAATTCAGTACTGTGCTTGAAAATGTGCCAACAGCCATGATGTCTACAAGAGAGAGAGGTAAGCAGGAGAAAGCAAAGATGTGTTTAAAGCTCTGTAGGTAGCATGCAAAAAAGTGTATACATAGTAAGAATAGCAAAATCGATATGATTATCGGCGAAGATAACTGTAGATTTATGCAGAAAGAACCGAGCGGCTTCACGAGACGAACGAGACGACGGCCTTCGAAAGAGGACTGGACCACAGACTCATCATCAGTGGAAGAAAAATACCTGAGGATAGTCGGACGCTCCGACACAAATTGATTTGCGGAAAGCTAGCTGAAGTGTTAAAGGATTCATCGGCCGTGTCACGATGGCCAAATCGGACAAAGCAAGGGATGAACTAGCGAGGTCAGGCAAAGAGCATACCTTGCCCCTTAATTCCTTTTTGCCTTTGCCCTTTCCCTTTGCATCACTCGGTGGTGACGAGTCGTCTCCATACTTCGTCTCGTACTCTCCTTCATCCGAACTACTGCTTGACCCCTCCAAAGATCCATATCGTCCAAGCTGCACCATTATAGTCCAACACCTCATGATAATCCAACACCAACAACTCCACCATCATAATTAATATCTTAACGCTATTAAGACTGTTCTACAATGGTAATAATACATAATAAAGGACCAACAGAAACTAATCAGCGCTGCTACAGCCAAACACTGATGACAGCAACTTCCAAAATATAGGTAAAAAGTATGATTTATAATATTTTGCACATTATATCCAACCCACAAAACAGCACAATACCAAATTTCTTCCTTTCACAATGTTAAACCGAAAATGAAAATGAGAAACTGATTAATAAATGTTAGATTTCAGTGTGCAAGTGCATGTCAAAAAATAACTAAATTCATTGTCTAAAACCTTGCATTCTTTGTCAGAAAAATATTTTGTATTCCAAACACGAATTCTTGGTAAATGTAAATGTATGTACTTTAAATGCCGTATCGTATCACCTGCTGTTAATAATCATTCACTAGTTTTCAGTCTGAGAATCCCCTACGGAGATTAAATTCACAACATCTAGTAAATAATGCGCATGCAAAACGTAAAACTTACTTTATCCTTCTTTTTGTCCTCTGACGACACAACTGGTTCCTTTACTGGACTTCCTGAAGGAATTCGTTCCATTGTTGGGACCATCACAGGTCGCTTTGGTTCCATATCCTCCATCGACCCATGTCGTCCGAGAGCTATAATAAAATTACACATTTAGTTAGCAAACAAGCTTAAATGAACGCCAAGACTCATACATTTGATTGTAGTGAGTATACCATCTAGGCTTCGTGATGTGATATTTCGTCCACTTAAACTTCTTTCAAATTTGGGAGCCACTCGATCAATAGTAGCATTCTTAGTTTCAAAGAAAGTTCGACCAGAGTACCGGAATTTGGACCCAAACCGTGGGAAAAATCCACTTTTCATGGGAGGTTCTGGAGCCGTAAGCCTGTATAATAAATTTGTAAATTAGATGCCATAAGTGACTACTATCCATATCTTATACATAACATATTTATGTATATGACTAGTACAGATTTACTGCTGTGCGGACGGTAAACAAGCTATGAAACGAATCTTAACAAACCTGAAAAATGTATGATGTTCCACACAAGTTTTCCATAGAAGTTTTGCCGCCCGTCGATTAGCCAGTTTAAAAACAACGGTAGGCTCGAACTGCTCAAATTCTCCAGGTCGCACTTTAATGTAAAAATGCTGGCGCTTGTAAGAAATCTTCAAGATTTTTGGCCAAGCGAAGCGATTGATTCGTAACCTGTAAAATCAGTATACATTTAGGACAATGTAATGAACTCCTACAACTGCAGTTAAATATAACTAAAACCCGTATTCACTGTTTTAAATATAATGGATACATCAAAAATTCATTACCGGTCTCTATACACAAGCAAGCCTTGAGAGCATACACCCAGTTTAATGTCCAGACCTTCTGCATCCTTAGCTGCGTGCAAATTTACGCCATACATGGCCAATCTTTTCGCGTTTTCCAGGTAATTCAATTCGGCCTCAGCTGGTGTTTGGCCCCTGAAAGGTTAAAAATAATATTTTCATTTTCGTTGCATTGAAAACGCTTCATCCATGGGTGTGTGCTCCAAAATGAGCGAACGCACACAAACCTTATTCGTAAAAGTAAAAACACATTTGGAATGGTTCCAGAACTTCCGAACTATGATCATATCTGCTTTTCACGCAAACTATGTTTCTAACTTTCAGTATACTAGTAGTAAAATGAGTAAAACTGCTGGACGTACTTATGGGTCTTGTGCAATTCCATAACTTTCGTTTCCATCTCTGTCGTTTGATGAGGAGCAAATCGAAAGTCACGAAGGTAATCTCTTTTGTGCTCCTCACTATCGTAATCGCCCATTTCCGACTGAACCAGGTACGAACCCAACAGAGCATGAGTGACAAAGGAACAGGGCAATCTGCAAAATTACAAATTGAAACGTCAAATAGGGAAATAATAATTTAATAACATATACATTTTAAACATTTATCATAATAAAATATTTTTTCATTCGTACTTCTCCATTAAGATGTCATTCCTTATCTGAAGACAGACGTTGTATCGAGTAATATCCTCCTGTAAAAGAGCCGGCTCTGGAGGGTAAAACTTCACTTGAAAAAATACTTCCCAATCCGAATCTATACAAAGACGAATTATTTACTGCTGATTCAGAAACAGTAAAATATTATATTAGGATATTAGTGATTAGGGCATACTTTTGAGCTGCTTCGAAATTCTTTTTTCACTTTCCAACCATACTGTGTATCCATGGCGGTCCTTGTAGCTTAGTCCGAAATAGTCCTTTTCAGCCAAATTTATAAACTTGCACACTTTATCCATCAAGTCTTCCCCCTTTGCCTTCCTCTGTAATACATTAAACGATCCGAATACATTAAAATATTTTAAAATCTCCATAACTGGCTACTTTGCAATTGGATAGAATTTCTATTATCTTCAATACCACTTTTCATTTATTTGCCTAATTATAGCATTGTATTTTGTAGTACCTATATGCTGGAAGAGTAATGACATAAACATTCGTTTATACACTTTGACATTTGGACGACTGAACTCAACCACTCAACTAAAAACATGCAAGCAGGATTTGGATGTCAGATACTGATTTGAAAGGTTTCACGCTGGTCGATAAGCGTGCCCTCCACGATGATGCCGTCTATTCGGTTCTTAATGGGCTATACTATACTAGGTATACGATTGTAAAAAGTCTCATACCGACGTACCGTACCACCTATTCTATGTGAAATATTCAAATCACCGACGAATACGACGCCGAAGCAGCCAACTCTCCTAATAAATTCGGGTTATGATACGAGCATATCAAATGTACATCAATGTAGAAATGTCTGAGATTCTACCTTTCTTTCATAGTACACAACCGTTGATAATTCGATTAGACAGAAAGTTTTTAAACGAAGACAGGAGATTGGAATTGAATTCCTACAAGAACACAAAAGAAAGGAAAAAGAAATAAACTATAAATAGTGAATACATAAGTACAAATAAACGGGACGAAAATAACCATAAGTGTACTTTTTTTTCTCCATAGTTTAGATTTTCAAGGCTTTCAGAACAGACGTGCCAATGTGTGGTGAAAGAATACGACAATATGCACCCGACAGTTCAAAACTATCATAAAAAGATCACTCGACTCAACGTTTGTCATTCTTATCCCCTTTCTTTCCTCTACTGGAACGAACAAGGAACAATAACAGAAAGTAACGAAGTCTTCCTGTTGTATGCAAGAGTGAAGGCAGAGTGAATAAGCGTTTTTCACGCACAAAATCGACAGAAGATATCTTTGCTGAGCTTTCAAAGCAGAAACTCAAGATGCGTGTGCCAACAAACAGAAAACAGTATGGTAAATGAAACCCCTCAAGAAAATGAGTCTCCATGAAAGTAAGGACGTATTAATTTGAGTGAGTAAAAAGAAAAGGATGTAAACCAGAAGCAACCTATGCGACATACTTCCATGTGATACAGCACTTTTACTTTATATAACTGTATATGCTCGCTTACAACGTTACAACCCCTCTTCCAACCTACAGATGTTTGAAGGCAATCTTGAACCGAGTTATTTATCCCCATGAGGAAATATCATCTGGAAATGAATACAAAGTCCTTTTCCTTTTCCTACTGAAGACTCAGTTCTACAAAATATGCAGGAATGTCAAGGAATGAGCATATTCGAACAAGTAACAACCGAAAGCACGCTGACATGAAACAAATTCCAAGTGGTGCAAATAGCGAAAACAATTTGCCTCAAATGGACCTAAAATAGATCTTTGAATAGCAGGAGCAAATACCCATATGATAGCCTTCTCCTCTTCCGCTCGTTGGTTTTCTTATTACGATGAAAGCTATGGGAACTTTAAGAGTGAATATTGGAGATGGTCATACATCTTTTGGTCAAATTCAACACTGAACTCGCCTATCGGAAAAATATTATTTCAATAACCTAAACCGGCAGTACAATGAATGCTCTATCTGCAGGTCAAAATAGAATGCTGGGAACACAGGAGAGTAAATAAACGGAAGTTTCACACTAATAGGAGAGACGGCAATCGGTTGCCATAATTCACCGAGCCCACTCTTCCTTGTCGTGCAAATGGTTTGGGCACACACGCTACTTCTCTAGCCAACCCTCCGCCTCCTTTCCGGATATCATAAAAGAACGTCCAAGTGCACACAGAAAAAGAGTTTGTTAGTATGTTCAAACTCCTCCTCAACACACCATTATTGTCCGATCCAAATTTTCACTGCTAGAACCTAAAGTATAGTTCAATAAGGGTTGGCAAAATATAAAGGACAACGATGCGATCACTATTTGTGCCAATTAAATTACATCCTTCAAGCAAAAGTTTGCAATCTCAATTCTGTAGTACTACTACTTCTGCGAAACGTAATACGACAGAAATTAACATTATGTGACGGTCATTAAGCATAATTGCATACTGCTTGATCAAAGGACCAGAAAAAGTATAATTCACTATCCTATAAATTTCAGGAAGCAGAGAATGGACAGCGCGGTTGAGCGACGCGTCACAATCACAATGTATACAGATAATTGACTACTTCAAATGATTTCCATGAGCATAAAAATTCCACAAATTTATTTTCTAAATGCTCGAAACACCTATAAATCTCCTGTCCCTTTCCAAAGTGTGCTAATAATCGTATTAACTGTAATTATTGAACCATTTCACATACAGGTATCGAGACAAAAAAAACTGTGTCATGCAAATAATAATCAACTTTAATTAACAAAGGAAACCTGAAACAGACTATCAAATGCATGGTTCTCCGACTTACATCAATGGGACAATCCCATTCACTTCCATCCAGCAAGTGCACACGAGTCAAAACCATCTTTCCTTTGACCCGTTTGACACCTTTGCTGGTGCCGTTTGTGGCAGGACTTGCCGGGTAGATTGGAGAGTCTCCCATTCCATTTTCAGGGGCACCTCTTTCTCGATGCGGTGACGATGGCACAATATTCTCTTTCCCTTTTGCTTCTGGCATGTTCAATAAAAGTCAAAGATACTGGGGTTTCTTCTAGTCTTCAAGTGTGTTCAATCCTTCCACGACCAATGTCACTACAATCAAACAAGAACAAATTACACCCAGTGAAGGAGAAAATGTTTTCCTAAACACCTACACAAATAAACTAAACTATTCTTAATATTATTATTACATACTATTTTGTAATACTTTGAACGTCTAGGTTACTTTGAATACATAAAGAAAACACGACAAGTAAACCCAGTATGAAAATACAAAATTTCCAACTGTAAGATGCTGAAATTAATTGTTGCTAAACACTTATTTAAAACCCTTAGCACTTTATATGACTTGCACTCCCTTTTTGTGTCCTTTCCGGCTTCCACATGGTGTTAACAACCTCGCTCGAATGTTCGAGTCATATCCGTCCAGTCATCAAAGTCATGACTAAAATTATCAAAGTTTGATAAAAACGATTATAGCAGGAACTGCGCTTAAGCGTGTCGATTGTAAATTGTAATGTTATGTTATCGTTCAATACAATTTCTCTGCTATTCGTTTGTACGACGACACCGATTTAAGTTCAATATGTATGACTGTATGACCTTTCTTCAGCATATATGATTTCGAGACAACTCACTTGGAACTAAATATTAAATGCCAACTAACACGGGCGACAAATGGGAACCCTACTTTGTACATTTGGGGAATATATACATGGAAACATTTGTACACAAATTAAAACGGCTAGAAACGTCATAACCCGTAACAGTCTGTTGGAGATGGAGATGGCGAGGAGACTGAATAATTTTTCTGAATATGTATAAACAAAGGCATCCGCTTGCCACGCCAAAAAATTCTAGGTATGTAAATCCGGAGAGGAAACGACAATTTGTATATAAACACTAACACGTCAGGTAAAACAACGTGAAACTGTAACTGTTTCTCAAATAAAAAAATTCAGAGATTTTGATGCCACAGTAACCGAATGCTTTGAATGCTACTAGTAGTTTTGGTTTTGACAGTGAAACGTTTTTCTCCATTTTCGATCTAGTACAAAACTGAGAAACAAGACTTTTAAAATACGAAATTTTAAAGTTCTAAAGAGATTTGGGGTCGTNTTCTAAAGAGATTTGGGGTCGGAATTCAGACTGTGAACGCCAAGTTATACAACAGTGCACATTTTAAAGCGGATATGCTTTTCCACGTTATAAAACTTTTCAGAAGAGTTCGTAGTTCGTAGTCTTTTTCTTACTTGTGACAAGAGTTTGCACTCTAGCTCTATACTATACAGAACACAGCCCAGTCAGTATTAACCTTGAAGCCTGTTTAGTTCTGGTGCTAAACTTCTCTAACCAGCAGAAGTATTTTAATAGCTATTGCAATTGCAACTCATTAGATTAGTAAAAATTTTACAAGTATGAAAAAATTTATGTCATATTGTAACCACGTTCTACCATAACTTGAACAAAGAAATGCGCCTTTGAGATGTGATTCCCTTTGAAAGTCGAAAGTGGTACATATCCCTCATTTTTCTTTCATGCTGCATTAAGTCTGTCGCATAGCACGCAGCAACGAGTTTAAAATTCATGCAGGTTAATTCGTCTATTCTGATTTGATTGCCGAATTTTCTTATCAACTTTATAGCTGTGCGTGTTTGTAGTTCTTTGCTTCGTAAACTTCATGAAAGATCACATTTATGACAAATTCTAGCAAACTTTCACGATTATGTACTTTGAGAGCGAATGCGAATGCGAATGCTGACTACGTCTACATTATGTTATATATTACAAAACGTTGAATACTAACAACAAAACCAAAACTTGGTTATTTTGCGCAGTCTACATGGAACAAGCCCAACATTTCAATAAGAAATGTTATCATACAGTACAATCAATAAGAATGAAATGTACACATAAACCATATATCACAATATACAAGTACAACGGAAACAGAAATAAGTTCATAATATAATAGACGGTACTAAACTACGAATATAGGATCGAAGAATGTCATCAGGAGCTGAAGTAGAAGAAAATGCACCGTAGAAAAGGATGCCCGATACCGGTGCCGATATATACACAATATAATTGGTGTTATGAAGTATAAAATGATATGCCATGTCAATGCAGTGCATTAGGGAGATAGCAATAAAATTGTCAAAGTCTTGGAACCGGGACCGACCGATCCGATATAGTCACGAGCAGATGTATGGAACAAGACCGAAATCAACCATAAATACCTACTACACATAATATTCGATCAATTTGCTTCGTCAGCATATATTCATACTGTTGGGGTTATGTGAATCACTTTGTAATAACAAAAAGACAGTCCCATTAAAATTAATACTAAGGGAATAGAGCAATACATAAAAATTGTACTTTTTAGCAATAAAAGACACATGATACATCTAAAAACTTTGACTACGATAATGTCAATCCAATCGCAAAAACTTAAGACACGTCAAACATCCAAAAAGTCAAACATTGCATGTTTGTAAATTACAGTCTAATGGAAATGCAAAGTGCACTGGTACACGCATACATCACGCACTTCAAAAAGTCAACAAACAAACCTTCGTACACTGATCAAATCCACAGTAATGGAATGACTTTTGCAGATGTTGTAGGTCCCAAGCCCAATCGTAATTACGAAAAATGAAACTGGAAAAAATCGTACATTTGCAACAAAACTAAAAAACCTCACACGAAACGCTGACGAATACGAAGCGTTGCTTGGAATGTGAAAATCGAGCTCACATATATGTAATACGCACAGGAAAAAATGGAATTTTAATTCCTATTATCAGACATGAGCTTTAAAAAACGACAATCGCAAATAAAGCGACCAAGTAACTATAAATCGTTAACATACCAGCCTCATTCGATTTCGGTTTAGTCCTGTTTGCAATCATAAATTATGATAAAGAAAAATGGATCACATTAGCCAAAAGTGTGCCATGCAATGCACAGATGATAATGCAAAAAGCATATTGTACAGTCGACAGTCAAACAGAATTACTGGAACAGGATGCCAAAATGCCAAAGCAAAGAGAAGTACTAAAAAGTAATTTGAATTCCACAGATTTTCAACAAGCCCATACTCACTTCAAATTCAATATTCCTACCTTCTCCCATTACAACTGTAAACTCAAAGTGACATTTTTTCCTGTTCTCAAAACAGCACTTCAAACATTTCAAAACTGAATAGAAAAACCAAATTCAAGACTGAGCACAGCAAAGTTCATATTGAACACGTTAGAAACAAGCAAAGTTGTCAAGTCACGAACTGCTAATCGTTTCAAACTTCCTCGAAAGGAAAAAAAATCACTGGCTCTGGTTAATATCAGTGCTAGCTATCCCTTCTAACTGATGTGAACATTTGTAACATCAACTTTTTTCACCCGTTTATTTGTATAGCTGTGGACTTATGCTGCTGTGCTGGTGCAACTATTAATATGAGCCCCGAGTGGAAATATGTCGTTGACAGATTAAGTACTCTACCGTCCATTTTTTCTAAGTTCATTCTTTTTTTTCCTTGCAGCACTTTCCATATCACAAAAAATGAAGAATTTATTTTTAAAATGATACTCACGTATATAGTGAAAGTCATTGTTTCTAACGAAAGTGGTAAGGAAGTAGATAACCTTTGGTAGTTATTAATGCAGATAATTCTACGAAAACCCATACAAACTTATCAGGAACTCTGCAAGTTCAAAACGAACTCAAACCAATGCAATGATATCATGTCCAAAGTTCGAGAGCACAAACGATGAGGAAAAACAGAGCAAGTGCTTATTCAAAATTAGTTAGACATTTCAATTTCCATTCCAACGCTTTAAATGTAGCATTATTAAACTTGTGTGAGATAATTTCCAAAGTGGTTAGAGTGATTTATGGGAATAAAACACTTTTGACTGTCTAATATGAATAAAGTAACGGAAACTCGACGCACTGAAACATCAGAGCAAAGTTGACGTTCTATTGTCAGTTATTTCTCACACGTACATTTATCATGCTCGTGTTTATGAATAGTTTACAGGTTTACTCCACGCCAATGCAATTCAATGTTGAACTTTTAACGAATCTATTCAGAGTTCATTCTTTGCATGTTTATGTTTCCCTTATTGTATTTATGTACTCTCCTATGGTCTCCAATGTTATAAGACCACATGAGCATTTTAGACGACCCTGACCGCAAGTTAAAAACTCACAATTCATACTAACATTCAATAGTTCACCACAGTAAACGTGGACGTCTTTTTCCATACCACTTAATTAAACGAACAATTAAATCATATGCGATTGCCCATATAGTCAACACCAGTTGATGTTTGTTTAATGATGTCAAAACTTTTTGGTTGGCTTAAATAAAAAAGTCAGGGACACGCACGAACGTAAAACCAAATCCGACGATGATTTAAACTCTACATTTGAGTCCATGAGATGACTCATACTCATACAAAACAAAAAACCATAGGAAATTGTGTCATGATGTCACTCTCATTTTTTATACTCGCTTTTTGTACAAATATACAAATCTTATCTTATTTGCTCACTGATCATTGACAACAATGTGTAGCAATAAAACGAAAAAAACTAGACTTTTTTATAATATACCTTTATATCATTTATGTATTTAGCATTTCCAATCAAATAGTGTCACTTCATAATAGTGTCACACGATAACACACGGTTACACACTATTACACACCTACTATAACAAATCGTACAAGTCGTACAATCAGTAATCAAGTAATCATACTAAATGTACTATACGGGGGTCATCTGCAATAGTGTAAATATTAGCAGTAGTAAAAAAAATTGCCCTGTACAACAGTTCAAACTCGTAGGAGTTTTACATGAGGATTTTCATTGCTTTTTGAGGATGTTAGGGTTAGAAGTCTCATAAACTTCCTCAGAACTCCACGTATAACACGATGAACAATGATTCCATTAATAATTTACAACCACCAAGACGTGAGCAAACCAAGTTTATTGGTTTATATTAAATATGCTTATAGGATCTTTGCAGCAATGCAGGATTTTTATGGTCTTACAACTATCGCCGAGCAATGCCGGATAAGAGCGAATTCTAAGGAATGTTTGCCATCATTTTTAACTTATTCGTAGTAATATAGTGCAATATCCTATAGGACCTATAACCTACAAATCAGTCACGACACTTAAACTCTTTGAACCCGAAAATGAACAAAACCTTGCAATTATAAGTAAAATGCAAATGAACTAGACTTAGTTACTACAAACGTACAAACGTACTACAAAACGTAAAACGAAATAAATTCCAAAAACGTACCTTATATTATTTGAATTTTTGTATTGAAGAATCGTTAACTTGAATAAATAGTCGTATATACAAATCAAAGCTACAATGTCACGTCATTTTGTGGAAGAAATTGTTCAAAAACGTTGTTGTGAGTCATTCGTCGCAGTCTCACCGATTCTTTTCCGTTGCTTGAAAACTAAAATAGACACTACTTGGATTATCACTTTAATAGGTTTTTGAATGACACAAAATAAAATAAAATTTCAAAATCGATTCAGACAACCAGCTGAAAAATTGTAGAGAGCTTCCTAATTTTAGGACGAGGAATTTGGAAAACTCGAGAAGTTGAAAAACCAAAAGGGAGAAAAGTGAAAGAATTTTCCGTGGAAAAGAAAGGAGAGAGCAAAATCGTACAAGTCAAGTCCTACAACGACGAAGGCTTGGCTCCAACTGCAACTTCAACAACGACGAACCCAAAACACAACAGAGCATTTTATGGTAGGAATAAGCTTAAGCATAGGAAAACTCAGGCTTGAAGCAAATAGGGCTTTTGAACAGTCTCTTGTTGAGAGATTGCCAACACCCAAAACAAGAGGAAGGTGCAGTTTTCGGTGAGTGTGTGAGAGTGTGAGTCAGGCATCAAGTTCAACAATCCTCTGAGCAGAGGCCGCTTGCAAACACAACATGTGAGGAAAAAAACCTCTTTTTCCCTTTTTGCTGGGAAACACATTTTGTACCTCTCTTTTCACATTAGTTTTGTGTGAAGAATTCATTCTAAATCTCTGTTTTATGTAGGATTTTCCGTGTGTTCCATGTTCCAAACGAAGAGATTGTTAGCAAGGTCCGTGTGTTAGTCGTAGTTTGTAGGAAACCAAGTCGAGCATTGGAGAAAAAAATGTGCAAACTTGTGCAATGTGATGAGAACTTGGATTAATTCAATTGGCAAATGCAGAACTAGACGTTCCAAGAACTCAAAATAGAGACTTTTTGTCTTCTCGACGACGACGACGGCCTTTTGCGACGGAACCGAAAATCCCGTCTCAAGTTCGACTTAAACAATCCTGGTAAATTAATTAAATTATCGTTAAGCAATTAAACATATCTAAGGATTCTATGTACGATGTGTCCTTATCTTCGTTTTATCTGGAATGTAAAATGTAATTGTTCATTCACTGGAAGTTTGTATATTGTCTAACGTGATTTTTCGTTTTGTTGCAGATAGAGAGAGTTTATAATGAATTCTTCACACAAAACTAATGTGAAAAGAGAGGTACAAAATGTGTTTCCCAGCAAAAAGGGAAAA